>BLKR01001850.1:0-55000 GCA_011170035.1 Teleogryllus occipitalis | reverse complement strand
TAAATAATTCCCATTTCCTGAACAGATTTAATCTGAACATTCTCACTTCCACACTCCACCACATACATTAATATTTGCTATTTTTTGCTTAGGGTATCCTCCACCCTCTAATATTTGCCATAGCTTTCTTCTTACAGCTCTACCAAAAGCCTTCTTAATGTCTATGAAGAGAAGATGGATTTCAAAATTATATTATCTTCTCTTTTCAATTATCTTCAGAATAAAGATATTATCAGAGCACAAGTGGCCTTGTCAGAATACATGTTGTTCATTTAATATATGTCCTTCACTAATGGTTTTTAATCTTCTGTTCAGAATTCTCGATATACCTTGTAACCAGAATCGAGAACACAAACTTCACAGTTTCCAGGTTCACGCTGATCTTCTTTCTTAAATATGGGAGTAATGTCATCTAGGATTGGGGAATTCTTCCATTTTTTCAGCACATATTTAGGAAATGTAATAGCCTAAGTTTAGAGAAAAAGCTATTATACTTGAATTTTTCTGCATTCAACACCTCCATTCCTGGTGCTTTTTCTATTCTACATTTTTGTCAGAGCTGTTCCCATTTCATTCATACTGAGCTGATCTATACTTTTCATTATTCTTAAATTTAGTATAAATCTCACTTGAATTGCACCACAATTCTAACTAATGTTGTACCCACTTATCTTTGTAAGTTTGGTTTTACAATTAGTAAAATTTGATAATATAACAATTTGTAATATTAACAAGGGTATATAACCAAACTAAAACTAAGAGTCATATGTGAACTGTGTTCAGATAAATTACTTTATTAAACTTGCAGAAATAATGTACAGAGATAAAACATTGCAATAAAAATAAATTTGGGAAAAGATCACAAAACATAATTTTGAATCTGTTCAAATAAGATCAGCTTTCAGTACAAGTGACCCTGACAAGTGAATCTGATTCCCAACAGAACATAGGATATCTTTTAACTGTTATCACCTTCATCACAATCAAAAATGTAGCTGAACCTATAGCCTATGCAGCAGATTGAAGGAAGTCCACAACAGAAGTAATCTACTGGGCTGACCAAGTAAGTATTATGCAACAAACTTTTTTTTTTTTAGAAGGTTCCATCTCTAAATACTTGTCATGGAGCTAGATTTTTATTTCAAGCAATGGTCTATGAAATTTTAGTGTTCATCAAATGCAATGTTAATTTAGATTTTAACAAAAGTTGTGAAAAAAATAAATATTGTTTTGAATAGATTTTCAAATATTTAGTTATTACGTCTCTGCCACAACAGTTTTAATAATAGCACAAAACACACTCTGAACAGAACATTAAAAATTAGAGAATATTAATGCTTTGTTATATTGAAGGTGTAAATCTACCCATAATTGACATCATGCAAAATGTTAGTTTATAACAAGGCAAAATTGAATGTGAATTGTGCAGTTCTTTGAAAATTTATTTATCTACACAATCTGAGTGCATTTGAGGCTTCTACATCCACATGTGATAACATTTCTCTCATAAACTTTCGCACCCGCATTAATACTCATAACATCTGAGTATTAAAACAAAAAGATAACAGAAGAAAAAAAAGGAAACCAAATTTTTTAGAGCATTTCCATATTAAAAAAAAAAAATTAAGTATCCATGAATTCAGAAGATTTTTTTTTAATCATGGTTAAAGAAATTTCACTGAAACTGTAAAAGCCCAATAAAATGCCTCAACAATTTCCATGCACCCTCTTCTTAGGAGAGACAGACAGTGTGTACTTACTGGGTATCCCCGACACCAGTTTGAGAGGTCTTAGGACCCGAATGGCTCTCAAGGTGCGGAGATCCATGTCCATATTATTGAAAGGGATGAGTGTTATGAACCTGTGGAAGCAATTACTTGCTATCACTACAAAACAAACCTCTACCAACCACTAATTCTAAGAAAATGAAAAAAATCCATTAAATAAATAAATAAATGAATAAATACATTTCTAAGAAGTTAAGATCTAGGTTTATTATCTAGACTATGACTATTTATTTTCTAATCTAAAACAAAACTAAGCAAGGATTAACTACCTTTGACAATTAGCACTAAGACACTCCATTCATGGCTGCCAACTCCGTACCTAAAATCAGTGCTTTAAAGCCAAACCCCTCTAACTGGCCAATTGTATGGTCTGCTCATAATTACATCATATGTCAAAGCATACAATACACTTTCTAATACTCACAAACCATAGAAATAACATAGTACTGATTATCACATACTTTTTATGCTCATTTCTAATAATGAGATTTTCCACAACAGTATTCAAGGAAGTATTTGTATCATAAGGACAGTAAGATTAGTTTGGCACTGGACAATTTGGGTTACAAAATAATTTCTCTACTCCTCCTAGAGGACTAAAAGTTTCTAGAATAAGAAACTAGCAGATAATAAAAACACGCTTCCAGGTACACTAAAAGCTGCCATCATGCCTCCGAAACAATACCAATGTAAAATAGCAACTCCTGAAAAGAGGAAAATTCAACTAATTGTTAATAATTACGCTAAAAGTAATCTAATAAACACTTAGAAAGTTCACTTCAACTCCATGTGGTAAGAAATATTTAGTATTTGTGGAATATGAATAATAATATGAATGTTTCACAAGTGAGTGCAGGCAACTAGCTAGCCAGACCCTAGAAGAATGTGGTGTGGTTGGACGAACTATTAGCAATTACCTCAACACAGTAAACACCAGAAGCCAAACTGGGAAAACCAGCCAATACCAAACACTTAACTTGTTCCACAAATTCTACACAATACACAATCTACATTTACAGAATATTGAAAAAAACTTGTGTACTCTTTTTCACCATACAATTCAAGATTTGTTCTAATAATGAATGATAGTTCTAGTACCGTATGTCAAATACAGAGATAATAGTAAGCACATGAGAAATCTTCAGTATGTAAACACAACCCCAAGATTTCTTGCATCCAACATAGTAATTATTTAAATTCTTTTTAAACCTTAAATTATCAAATGTCATATACTAGTAAATAGAAAACAAGTAACTTTTTATTGGAAGAATTGAATGATCCATTTTCTGAAATGATACAAAGGGAATTGAAAGGAATAGAATAAAGGATTTCATTCCAGTCAAATATAATGAGAACTGAGACTCAAATATATATTCTTACTCCAGAAAGAAACTCATATATTTGTAAAGTTATCTCCTAGTTTGAAAATTCTGCATTGATAATTCCAAATAAATGCACATTCTCCAAGTAACTTTCACTGCATGAAAGTAATTATAAAAATTTCTTTGGTTTGGTATTGTATGGTATAATATCCACAGCTACATGACTAGTTAAAAGTTAAGTTTCATTTGGTCAGCCACAAACTGCTAAGTACACAACACTACGCACGCAGACAGCATCACTGCAAAACAATTGGACCTCACTGTTATGAGTAACGAAAGACAGGCACGTCCACAAATGCTGCTCAATGGCCAGGAATCCTGTGTTGTTCTCTTTCATATCCCAGGACAAAAAAGGTTAAAAAAACCCCAATGGGCTACATCTAGCCAGATCAAAGTCTGAACAGATGACAGAATGAACTATTCACTATACAGAATTGTACCAATTTTTTTCAGGGGAATGAATTTAATGGACCTTACAAATTATTTCTTTAATCTTTATTATTGAATTTTAATGTCAAATTAAATAGATACTGTGGCTGATTTACAGATCCCTAATTACATGTCAATAAAATTGCTCAATACTGTTTGTAAATTCTGTTTTGATTTGCACTTACAATATTTTGTCCTTTCCTTATATTCTTAAAATAATATTATTGTTATAACATAGTTATTGAAGTAATTTTGTGAATTTCAGTGCATTTTATTAATAGAAATGTGTAAAAATTAAATAATGTTGATCTTGTAAAAATTAAAAAACAATTGGTAAGAATGTAAGAAAAAAGATGACAGAAGAGATTAAGAAAGAGATGATAATGAAAGGATATTTTGTATACAATTTTGTATAGAGTAAAATAAGATGAGATATTTTTTTAGAAAGATAGTCAAGCTGGGAAAATATGAAGTGAATTGGAGGTTAATAAAATTCCCAATTTTTATCAAAATAAATTTTAAATTACATGAGAAATTCTACATGAATATAAAATATTCAAAATTATTTTTATTTAAAAATATAATTAATTAATAAATTATAATGAAAAATTTTAAAACTTTTTAGAATTAGAATCTCTTGTTTTTTATTAATATATACATTGTAAAAACCAATAAGAAAAACAAGAAGTCACTTTCAGAAATCTACACAATATTTTCTTTCTCACTAACCTTTGCAAATTCTATATCATAATTAAATATGTTGTCTTTAAATTTAAAAAAATCCAGAGTGACATTTAAAAAAAGGTTTACCACATTTTGGGACCTGATGTAATTTTCACACAGTCATTGTGAAACATATGTATTATCTTTTAGGACTAGAAAAATGAGCTGTAATATTTATCCTTGGTGTATTTAATATCTAAAAGGAGATATTAAAGTAAAAAAAAAAAAAGAATCTGTTTACAAAAATGTAGTTTGAATATTAAAACTCTCTGTTCATAAAGAGTGTCATAAGAAAAGCAAAACAATCATTTGCATTTAAAAAAAATAAATTGTTTAAAGTTTGTTTCGTAAGCATTTACCATATTATCTTTGTAATATCCCTCTAGGAAATACCATTCCATATTAGAAACATCAATGCCAAAGGATTTTAATAATTTTCCCCCTTTTTGAATTTCAATGTTTCTTATACTATTTAATTATATCTTTTCACTGCTGCTTTCTGATTTTGTCAGTAATGTTTAGTTCTTCAAAAGTACTTAATCTCCTGATGTAACTCTCTTTTATTGATTAACAAATATGCCAGTGCCAGTTTGAATCCTGTGATTTTCTGTACATTTTGATTTTTATCATATTTTAATTATACTCTTTAAAACATATCCATATCATATATTCTTTCCAGTGTATTGAAAGAAAGGAGGGGAAGAAAAGACTCGCAATTGCCTTTAGAATTTTACAGGAACTTATTCTCACGTTGACTTAGTCTGTAATTTTACCAACACTAAGTACAACTTCAGTCTTAAATTTTCCTTTTACCAAGTCCTATATGCTTATTGGTATAAAATATGGGGAAAAAGGAAAACATAACAGCCCAAAATACATACAACAGAAATGTGAAGGTATCAGTAGAGGGTGGGAAGTATTAATAGACCCCTAGGGTTAGGTAATAAATGCAGGAAGATGTTGAACATTGGCCTTGAAAATACAGCAAATGCTCTTGAAGAACAATATTTTCAAATTTAATGCTAATTTATTATTGAAATTTTGAGAGCCCTCTTATTTTCACTAGCCTCTTGACTAGATCAATAATGCTCATGGCAGTTTCATGTATTGTACATGGAAGCAGTGAGCCAGTTCTCATGGATTACACACATGCGTCTTCATATTTAAGTATAGAATAACTAATTGCACACGTCCCAGAGTGCAAAGGTAAGTATTATATTTTCATTGAAGTCCCATATGTTAATTTGTATGAGCAGTGCTTTCTAATTGATTATACCTTAAATATGCAACTGAGTGTCTCCACAAGGGCAGGTTTTCATATGATATGAGATACAAATTTAGTGGACACAACCCCACAATCTGCAAATTTGCAGTTGGGAGTGTGACACATGCAAGATAGAAGTGCTAGGTATACAGGTGAAGAAACATGCGCGATCAGAAAGAAGAATTACATGTAGGCAGAAAAATACAGAATAAAAATCTGTAGTGTAGGGAAGTCATAGTCAGTACTCAAAACCATTGGAAGAGTCAAGAAATGAAAGTGTTAATTTGTATTACAAAAATGAACTGTTACTTTGTTCTACATTTAATTAGTATAATTGGTCATTGTGCTGCAAAGTTAACAGAATAGTTTATAAGTTGGAATTTACAACTAAAATATGATTTACAATATAGTCTTTGAAAATAATTTATTTTACTTATGAATCCTGGAAGAAAATTCCACATCACTGTAATTAAAAATCAAAATTCTCAAATGTAACTGCATCTGTACTAATGATTCAATGATTTAGAGGATCCTTTCATTTATATAAATCTAATTGAGATATAATTTATATAAATGAGTAAAAATTGCAATTCTTCATATTATTAAACTTCAAATTATGCATATGATTATTTACTAAATCACAATCTAATTATAAGTAATACCAGAAATTCTGTTATTTGAATTTTATAAATATGCCCCTCCATGCTGTATCACTTTTATATAGGTATTAGGATAGGTCTTCTTAAAAAGTTAATGGTGGAAAAGAGAACACAGTCAAAGTTTTGTCCAGGGATGTACCACCCATTAATTCCATTTCTAATTAATCATTTAGTCTGAAATACACTGAACTGATATTCTAAATAACATTTATACAGATGCATCTACTCTGCAACTAGAACTAATGAAGACTCCTTATAAAAACAACTAGGCAGCATGAACAACATTTATGGGCATGCCATAAATCAATCTCTAGCAGAAACAATGGAGACTAAAACTAAGGATAAAACACTCGGCCTGCACCTAGATGTGTGGAAACATCATTCCAGCAACACTAACATGTGGTAATAATATAAAGAGAGAGAACACTACAAGTAATTTGTCTAGAAGGAGATTCAAGTATGATGGTGAAGTTGGTATGCTTGTTGCTCAAGCGGCTACCAACTTACTTGGGATTCTTGAGACCAGTTTCAGTGGCCTCAACACACGGAAAGATCGGAGCATCCGCAAATCCACATCCACATTTGATTCCGCAAATATGGTCATCGACCTAAAAACACCCCGAGATATCTGACACAGGTGCCGAAGAGACAGTGACACCATGACAGTTTTTCCTTTCTTTCATTTAAATAATAAGAAGCTCATTCTTAAATTATACTAGGTCACAAACCTCAGATATGATTTAATATACTTACTCAGAGATCGATGGTTCTATATCCTGAATCAATAACTCTTCACGAAGTTTATCAAATAAGTCAAAAATGTTAATTAAAAAAAAGGCCTGTGTCAAATACACAGTTGAATTTGTATAACGAAAGAAAAGTTAAAGTACTATTCTTAACAAAAACATCAAACAAAAAAACAAAAACAAATAATGTAGAAGTTATCCAATGGTCTAAATATAAATGTTATACTAAAACAAACAAAGAAACAAAGAAACAAACAAACAAATTATAACAAGCATATCAATTATTATATTTTTCAGTATTATAATGTATATTAAATATTTGCTGCCTTCAGAGTTAAAAACAAGTAATATGAAACATTAATAGACTTAAGCATTAAATTCTAAAATGAAATAGTAGACACAAATTGTATACACCTTAAACAACTGTTTTTGGATTCATAAACATGAACACACAAGAAGTACAAGAATAAATATCACACACACTTAAATATGCACTCACTCACACATCACTGAAATAAAAAGTTACAGGAACAGACTAATAACTTGGGAATAAGCAATTATTAGGACAAGCAATGACAAAATATCAGCAGATGTACCAAACAGTGCTACTGCTACAACTATAACTACATCTATATCTACTTTTATAAAGGAAGTATCTGATCACTGAACAAACAGTCTGGTCGCAATAGTCTGATCAAGTCACGACTGCCAAATAGTTCAATAAATTGTGCTCACTCCCATGCCTGTAGTTTGAAGTATGCATTATCACAATAAATTAAGAAGAATTGAAAGCAAACACCAACCAGTCCAGTTTCTTTGTACTGCGTTGTGGGAACACTGAGCCTACTGAATGAAAAATAAGGCAAACATTAAGCAGATGCATTTTGCTGTAAATAAGAGAATGGCATTTCAAAAAGAATTTTGATTTATGGATCATCTTACACCATCCTAGATACTGGCTTATGATATTAGAAATGGGAAAGTGAAACAGAACACAAGGAGCAATAAGTTCTCTTTGAAAGCATTATCAGTTTCAAAATAAACATAATACATTACACTACAACAGTAAATTTTCAGGTGTACACATACAAAACTGTAGTGCTAGGTTATAAACCATAAGTGCTAGTGAAACTAATTGCTGAGATTTCTTTTTCAATATTTCATTCAAAACAAGAGAAAACTCAATTAAAAATCATAGATTACCAATCATGGAGAAAATATGTTTAAAATTACTTACCCTGTGACTACTACAACAAAATCCATCATGTTCCAAATATTTCGGAGATACGATTTAGGATGAAGTACAAAACCTAGAGCTAGAATCTTGAGGGATGCTTCTACACAGAAAATACCCAGGAAGTAGGCCTCCGTTTTTTCCTAGAAGAATTTTTTTAATGTTACATTAACCAACAATGACAAACAAATATATTTTCTTATGAATAAAAAATGGTTTAAAAATGTGAATGTTTCGGTGAATAAAAGAGATAATATTTGATGAGGAAAAGTAGGGGAGCACCTACCAGTTTCTGAGCCAATATCGTCTTGTCTTTACAAGGCAAATGCTCTTCAAGGGCCAACACCACGCAATTGGCAATAATGGTGAGAAGTACAGCATATTCAAACGGAGTAAAAAAAGTTAAGGAATTACTGAGACACATATTCTTTCATAGATGTTATACTTAATAGAAATGTAACATAAAAGAATATTAATTACCAGTAATATGTTAACATTTATCCACAAAAAGTCTGCAAATATTATAAAATTATTAATATTTTTTCTGCATATATATTTGAATATTTACTTCACTGATGGACTAAATGATTACCTACTACTATGTGTACCTTTCTTGATGTATTTTATAATAGGATATTATAATTTGTCATTATAATACATTCACCAAATAACTGCTTTATCTCATCATATTTTTGAGAAAAATAACCCAGAAATAAAATAGCTCCCAATTTACACAACTCGACTACTTTTCCATTTCTGGGTTAATTTTTCTTTCTGAACAAGTATATTCATTTCTTCTGTAAATAATAAACAATTTACATGCCTCCGGGGTGTTTTTATGCTTCTGCGAAGCAAAGTTTTGCCTAGAAAGAATTTTTTCAAACCTACTTTTGAGTGCTTATTGCGGCTCAGCCATTCAGAATATTCAAGTAGTTTATTAGACAAAATATGCTTAAAATTGTCTTAAGAGCTTATTTTTGAAATTTTGTCATGATCCTCCTCAGACACCTTGTAGGATAGATTGACTACAGTTTGGTTTATTATTTTGGACCAATGTAATGATTTCCTTTTGATAGTATGATCATGTGTTAACAACTGGTGATACTGAACTGTGTTTGTAGGTAATATATGGGATAGTGAAGGGTGTTTATATGTAAACAGAAACATACAGGAACGAATGAAATGTATTACCTTAACTAGGCAATTCATGTTGAACAATCTACAGAAACTGTTGGTTGAGTGCGGAGCTGTTCACCTCATAGTTCAGGAGGCAGAGACACAAAATTTGAAGCGAGCAGCTAATTTATTGTTTTTTAGTTAGATTCAACAGCAATTAAGGCCAAAATGAGAGTCAGTCACACTATCTCTGGGATAACTCTTAACAAAAGCAGGGTGCACATATGAAAAGAAAAGTATTACTTTACTCATTTACCACATCTTATAAGAAAATTTAAGTGTGCTCTCTTTCTGATGTTAGTGGATATTTTGAAAAGGGTAAGGAAACCTATTAAAATTCATTACATACTTCTTAAAGTTTATACATTTACATACATACTAAACATCTACATACATACTAAATTGTTTTCATTCATCTGTTCATTTCAATAGGCTTGTTACGGTTTGAGCAATTCCAGTCCAAAATCGTTCCTGGACGTAACTGTACTGCAGCCTCTGAGTCAATGACCCCCATCTCGATCAGGTTTTTCGTCCAGTTTCCCTGATCCATTGAGCAAATGCTGAGATGGCCCCTTCTTTTGCTTCTGGGCATAAATGTAACTTCATTATCTGTGCATGTCTTCTAGAATTCATTGGGAAATATAGTTATTCAAATTATTGTTTCCATGTTGTTGCGGCAGGAAGTATTATTCCTTGACGAAGGACATCATGGATAAGAGCCCAAAATTTATTGCTTATTTATCCTTGAAAATAGATTTTATTACATGAGAGCTTTTTATTTTTCAAATTCAAAATTCATGTAGTATATGACTTAGTGTAGGGATCACAGAATTTTGAAAATGTGCACAGAATTCACTTCTCCCCATAGCATGTCATACGCAGTTTTAACTCTTTTTTGACGTAAAATAAATAAATAAAGTTCACCAGGAAGTATGTGCAAAGCATTTGTTTACAGATGCTCATAGTAACAATGGTGGAAGCTCCTGTAATTGTGATAATCATGGTAATACTTTTCTTTTCCCATGTTCCCCCCCCCCTTTTGATAAAATTATCCCCAGAGATAGAGATGCTAACTCATTTTCGCCCTAAAACTAACTAAAAGACAATAAATTAGCTAGCAGATCCCTTTAAATTTTGTGTCACTGCTTCCTGGACTACCACAATTCCGTACTACATTTTGTACGTTAGCATAATGTAGCCTTAATTGTTAATGGTGTGTGTAATTCTTCATTAGGACTCAATTCCCAAGTAATTAATATTGCATACATGGTAATCAAAAGACAATAAAATATTTTTTATTCACATTAAATCACTAAGAAAAGTTAATTTTTGTTATTAGACCTTACTTTGGAAAAATTATTATGATGTATATATTTAATACACATATAAATCATCACAAGAACTGTAATTGACCACCAAAATTCTCATGAAAATCACTAATGGTGACTGGTAAATTTTGTGGTTTATCAGTCACTTTTTGAAAACTATTCTTTTGTGACAACTGATTGCATTGTTCTTGCTTTTGAGTGAAAACACATAAGAAATAGCTTTTAGTAATATATTAATAAAAATAATAAATATTATGCCAAATTAATAATTAAAAATAGGGAAAAAATGAAGCAAGTCAACATTACATAATTCTATGAATAGATAATAGAATGGTTTGTTTTGGTCATAAGGTATTTCCATTTTTAATTTACCCTTTAAAGAAATAATAATTAATGGTTTGAAACTCAATGGGGGTTCACGTAAAGGAAGTTAAGTCATAAAAACGAGTAAGAAGAAATATGTAAATAAAATTTCATGGGATTACAGTAAAGAAGATATTTCAAAAGCATTAAATTCACTACATTTAATGGCAGATGTGTGATGCAGATAACATATTTTGTCATGTTATTTTGTTACATTTTTTCATGTAACACCCTAAGCAACAAAACTCCACCTTAAGAAAAATGACTTAACTTCCTTTACCTGAAGACCATTGAATTGTATCAAGGTAAATTAGGCAAATATGTTTCTAGCGCAAGTGTTAATGGTGAGTTATGAATCTAATAAAGACATCATAACCCCAATACCTATTCCTGTTTCTTGGAACACTTATCATCAAGACAAGTGGAAGAGAAAGAATGTTTATTCTTTAAAAGCTGAATGTTTTGAAAATTTGCACACAGCTTGGAGATGATAATGGAGCTCCAAATACAAAAAAAACAAAAAAAAACGTTTGAAAAAAGCTCTTCTAAGAGGGATGTCTCTTTAGATAATACTCAGTAGATAACAATTCTTACAATCCTCGCATATACCAGGATATTTTCAGAATAAAATAAAATACTGTGCCTTTTCAATAGACTTTGAAATGACATCTGCACCTAACTTGTCAACAATCGCAAATACATGTCATTTTGTACATAGCCATATCTTACATTTCATTTGTGAAATTGACAGAGAACGATTTCTTTTTTTTTATTCCAGAGAGGTCTACCCAAATTTAACTCAATGTTTATTGACATTTATTTTATTCTGATAAATATACTCTATTAATTTGTGTGGTAATAATATTTTATTCCCAAAATTTGCCAATATATTCATTATTTCTGAAAAACAAACACTGATTTCAACATGCTGATTGCCAAGAACATGTTGACAGATAGTTTAATACTAGGCCAAATTGAAAAACTAAGAATTCTTGAAAAGATTACTATATGAAGTTATTTTATTGAGTTTTTAAGTGATGTGTGCGAATTACACATCCATATTTTGAAAAAAATAATTTGAGGATGTTGGTGGACACATGGTGTCTGGGTGGAACTTAATTTCTCCAGTTGCCTTAGGCTTTGGTAGTTTATTTCTGTTGGCTATCACAGCTCAATTACATCAGCAAATGCATCCTAAACCAAATATGTAATCATAATGAATAATAATTAAAGTAAATAATGAACATTGATAGAAGATACCTACAGTGACAAGACTAATAGAATTATGGGAGATATTAACAATTAATGAGCTTGAGAATTACAAAATGAGCAGAGCCATTTGTTACAAGTCTGACAAAGCATAACAATTTTCTTCACTTTTTTCAAATCTTTTGACCTTCATATGTTTTAACAATCTTGCAATAACATTCCTGGCACCAATTTCACATTTTTCTATTTCTCTTGACTTTCTCTTCTGTGTCTGACAGTGTCTTTCCCTATTTTCTGTTATTTGATTGTGAGATTTTGGTGATCTTCCATGGATTCTAGATACATGTTATAAACCTTGTTCAACTGAAATTCCAAGTAAATTCTATAATAATTTATGTCCTGACGTGCTTCATTTGCACTTACTTTTGTGATAGTTTCCTAAATAGTATCGATGCATTTACTACGGGCGGGTTCAAAAGAAATTCAAAAACAACTTTGCAGCACCATCGAATGGTAGTGAATAGTGAATTCCTAATGGCAAAAAGTAACAAACAATTTCGTCAGAAATGTCTACTTGTTTTCCCTTGTACATCAATGCAGGTTTCAGTTTCCGTTGTCTTTCTTGTCAGATGGCACATCTAAAACATGTTTAGTAGAAGTTGCAGCAACTTGCTGAATGACACTGCACAAGGCAGATTATAAATCCCGAAGGCTTCGGACTCCCGTTTTGTCGACAGAAAGTATGTTTCTTTTGTCCTTCCGTTTTCCAACTTTAATGCCTTTCCTACCATTTCCCCCGTTTTTACCGCTTTCAGTGGTAGGTGGAAGCTGCCTTGTTCTTTTTCAATGACCCTGCCAATGCGTTTCCTTTCGAAGGAGGTGTTTTGCGAAAATTGGTGTGTAATAACTTACTAATAATAGTTCGGCCCTCGCCAGAATCATCATTTACGACTTTTCCTGGCAATTTCCCTCCGCCCTCCCCCCACACTGATGTACGTAACCATACGTAAGCAGTGTTGCCAGATGCCTACAATCAGTTATCCCCAGAAGGCGTGGGAAATTCCCATGAAACTTAAAATATAGGCTTATTATCAAACTACTAAATAATCTAAATACTGGTCCCATGTAGATGGCGACAAAATTGCTAATTTCTTCAGGAGTATTATCTATTCAGCACTTTATTCACGCACTAGGACTTGCATAGGGAATACAACGGAAGCAAAAACTTGGGTCATTGTGTGTGTAGAGCAGGGAATTTTAAATCACATTGATACTGCTAAAATAATCGACCATTTTGCACGAAATAAAGGAGGGCGAAAATTCATGTAAAGTATTTTAAAATAAATTTATTTCATGAGCAACGTTGTGAAATGTTTCATTACTTTTTTATTAATAAGTTCATGGGAGTTTGAGGGTCCCAAATGTTTACCGCTTGGAGTTTACACTTGACTTCAGTCGTCACTGCTTTAATATCCAAAGCAGAGAATAGAAATACCGTTGGCCACTTGAAGAATAGAAACACCGAGGCCATTTGAATTTTAAACCATTAAACATTTTTTTTGGGGGGGGGGATTTAGGTGAAAATTTTCAAAATTTCAGGGACATTTTAAAAATTTCAAAAAATGGCGCCCCTGACGCCGAAAAAGTGTCAGGGGTTTTGGGGTCCCCTGACACCGAAAAAGTGTTTTTTTCAAAACATCTGTTCGTCCGTCTGTCCGTCCGCCCGTCTGTCCGTCCGTCTGTTCGTCCGTCCGTCCGTCTGTCCGTCGGTCCGTCTGTCCGTCCGTCCGTCCGTTCGTCCGTCCGTCTGTCCGTCCGTCTGTCCGTCCGTCTGTCCGTCCGTCTGTCCGTCCGTCTGTCCGTCCGTCTGTCCGTCCGTCTGTCCGTCAGTCTGTCCGTCCGTCTGTCCGTCCGTCTGTCCGTCCGTCTGTCCGTCCGTCCGTCCATCTGTCCGTCCGACTGTCCGTCCGACTGTCCGTCCGACTGTCCGTCCGACTGTCCGTCCGACTGTCCGTCCGACTGTCCGTCCGACTGTCCGTCCGACTGTCCGTCCGACTGTCCGTCCGACTGTCCGTCCGACTGTCCGTCCGACTGTCCGTCCGACTGTCCGTCCGCCTGTCCGTCCGACTGTCCGTCCGACTGTCCGTCCGACTGTCCGTCCGACTGTCCGTCCGACTGTCCGTCCGACTGTCCGTCCGACTGTCCGTCTGAATGTCCTGTCTGCCTGCCCGTCCGTCTGTGAACACTACTCACGCCTAAACCATGCGTGCAATCTTTTCCAAATTAAAGAAACCCTATCAATCTGGCTCTAGTTGAACCTCTAAATTTTGATAAACATTCTTTAAAATTTGGGGGTACTTTTCATGAAGCCCTCCGGATATTTTCGAAATTTTCTCAAAAACGATTACAATTTTTTTCTTTAAATTTCTTGTAAGAATAGAGTTAAATACACATAAAGTTGGCATATGTCCGATTTTTGCGGTTAACTCTAAATTTTCGAAAATTGCAAAAGTTTGAATTTTTTCGACGTCTTCCTGCAACTATAAAATTGAAGACTGAGATTTTTCCTTCAAATGAAATTTCTTGTCCATAAATAGTCTTTTTAAATTAATGTCATGTTAATTTTTTGAACATTTTAGTAGTTTTCGTGCAATAGTGCGTGCAATATTTGCAATTTAAAAAAAATAACAAAAACAAGAGTTTCTCAATAACGGCTCCAACTTTTTTTTTTACATTTTTGGTAGGATTAGTGCCAAACGAACTCTTCACGATGACATAAACGCTATACTACTCTATTCTTTTGTTTTTTCTTCTTCAAAAATTACAAAAACGTAATTTTTTTGACTTGTTTCTCATGTCGGTTATATTTACATTAGAGGCGATTTCTTCTCGTTATTGTGCTTATGATCACATGTGCTTTAAATAATGCCATATAAAGTTTCTCGAAAACTAAACAGTTTTCTATTAAAATGAGCTCCAAATTCCGCATTTTCAGAAACGCTCAAAGGACATTTTCTTAAAAATGGCTCCAAATTTTTTCTTCAAAGTTTTCTTACGGATAGTGCTAATTGCACTGTTTAATACGACGTAAAGTTCATTTTGGTGTATTCTTTTGTTTTTTCAAAAATTACACAAATGTAATTTTTTAATGTCTCACGCTGTTAATTTGCACATTTCTTTCGATTTGTACACATTATTGCTTTTGTGAGTGGACATGCTTTAAGTGGCGTCAAATTAAGTTTTTCGAAAACTCAATAGTTTCCTGTGAAAAAGAGCTTCAAATTTCACATATATAGTCATGCCCAATCGCCATTTTCTTAAAAATGGCTTTAAATTTTTTCAATGAAAATTTCTATTTAGGACGAGGTTTTACTCTTCTTTAATATTCTTGAAGTAATGTTTCAGTTCTACTACTAAGAAACCGAAAAGTTAAGAAAATGTCAAAAAAATGTACTTTGGGCGACGATAGAGGCAACTGGCAAGAGAATGGAGCAAGTCCTTAGGGCCAATCCACACCAAGAAAATTAGAAAACTTACTACGAGAAAGTCTGTGCCAGTCTATAGCACCTCTAATGTTTCTTAACGAAATGTGTTCATCAGAAACATCTTTAAATAATGTCATGTTCAATTTTTCGGAAATATGAGTATTTTTTGCGTGAATTTGCGTCAGACACCTAAGTTTTAAATTTTAAACAATTATTTCCTCAGAAACGGCTGCAATTTTTTTAAAGTACGTAGCAAAGAATGGTAAAGAAAGTGGTGCTGACGTCATTTTCGGAGCACTCTCTGTATTTTAGAAAATTGAAGAAAAAAAAAAAAAAAATCGAAGTGGTAAATTTGAAGTTCCCGCGCTTTATTATCCCCGCGTTGTCAAAATATTGTTGCAAAATGGAACAATGCGGCTGCAATTTCATAGGATTCTTGTGAATGTTGACGGTTGTGATAGTCGTATGATGTAGTATTGATTGTCGTATGATTCTTATAAAAGGAAATAGATGGAAGGAAGGTAATATATTTTACGTAGAACTATAAAATACTTATTTATTTTGCTTTAAGAAGTTCTGATCGCTGATTATGACATTCAGAAATTGTTAGCTCACTTCGATGTAATCAAGGCAAGCCAGTGTGAAATATTATTCTTTCTTTTCTGAATGAGAAGCAAATACTGTAATAGTTAAATTCGTTCATATTTGTTTCATTTGTAAAAGTTAGAAATGACTACTGTTCCTAGCAAAGGCGCTTCGTTTGAATTGGACTTTTTCAAGTTAAAACTGAATTCTTAGTACGGTAGAAATTTGAATATTTCAATATTAAATAACTATATCTAATTATGCGAGAACGTATGTGCTGTTGTAGCCTCTCTAATTTTCTCTGTTGCATTCCTGCAATACAGAAACATCACTTTTGTTTGTTGGATTAGAGATACTGAGTTCCGACAAGGTATTATTTGTTTTAGATGCCATCAAAAAGTTGTATGTATAAAAACATGATATCTCGATAGCGGTATTGAAAGAAATGTGCTTTATTTTCATCAGTAATTATAATTAATATATAATACATTCATATTGAAAAACATTTCATAATACTTGGGAACACAATTATCAGCGTTTTGAAAATGTTTGGTCAATTTAGTTGAGAGTGAAAATCTCTATCCCATTATTGTACTACGAGACGTATCCCGCATATTTGTACTCCCCAAACGTCACATACAGTTTTTACTGTTTTTGACAAAGATAAATCAAATCAAATACCGTTTATATAAATGTACTACCATAAATCACTGAATATGCACTGACGGAGCTGGCTGAAGAAACGAGAGTGGAAAGCGCGAGTTGGAGGCGGTGGCGAGGGCGAGAGTTGAGGCGGGGACGAAGACGTGGAGGAGGCGAGGTCGAGGGTGGAAAGGAGAAGAGGAACGATGGCGGGGGCGGGGACGGGACAACGGCTGGGTTGGAAGCCAGGGGGTTAAGGCAAGGGCGGGGCAGATGCTGAAACGGGGCGAGATCAGATGCTGGTACGCGGGCAGACTGGCTTGCAGGCGGGCGGGCAGATACTGGAACGGGGCGAGGGCAGACCCAAGTCATCAATTGAATCGTTTATTTCAGAAACCCGTCAAACGCCCAAATTTAAAATGCGCTTTAGCGGTGGAATATTGTTCCACGAGGATAGACACACCGCTTATTCCATATTTACCTGAAAAATATTCATTTATTAACAGATTTAATATTAAAAAATATTTTGAAATCGGAAAAACTGGGACACTTATTCTCCATTTTCTCGACGTGACAGATTTGGCGTTTGACGGGTTGCTGAAATAAACGATTCAATTGAAAATGCAGTCAATAGGCTACTAACAATACTAGGTCATATCATGGACAGAAACATACTCTGGCTGTTTTTATCGATATTAAAGGAGCGCTTGGTAATGCCTGGCGGCCATTTCTGCGGAAAAAGCTTAAAGAACATTGGAGAATCCCCCAAAATCTATACCTACCGTACAGAAGTTTCTTCAAGAATAGGGAAGCGGTGGTAGAAGAAGCTGGAGTACGTGCTGCACATAAATTGTCAAAGGGATGTCCTCAAGAATCGAATTCTGGACTAATCTTCTGGATAATTGATAGCCTCTTAAGATAACTGGAAAGAAACATAGAAGCTGTCGCCTATGCTGATGATCTCGCACTAGTCATACGGAGCGGATCTATGGCTGAGGCGGAAGCTAACTCTGGCGTTGCTTTGCAATTGGTAGCAATATGGTGCGAATCCAGCAAATTAGCAGGATCATCAGAAAAGACCAAATTTATGGCAATGACCAAACTTATCAAAACTGCAAGGGGAGTAAAGCATCCCTGCAAAGATAGGTCACCAATTATCAAATATAAGGATGAAAGAATACACGTTATTCAGCTCCAAACTTATTTAGGAGTCGACATAGACCCTAAACAAAAATTTATTGCACACGTTGTGACATACCAGATTGTCCACATAAAATTCAGCGAATTTTATTAAAAATAACACGTTATTAGCAAAAAGACGCTGGTTGTCATGGTACCGGAGTGCAAGATATAAACAATGCCCATTTGTTCAAAAGCGGACGATAAGTAGATCGCATAATTTTGTTTTAAAACAAGAGAGAAAAAGATGAAAAAAGTTGACATGTTGAATTAGGAAACAAGAAGATTCATTGGAGCTCTCGACACGATAGCGATCGGATCAGGGTGCTAGATATACAGCAGTTTACTTGAACGTAGAAAATTTACGCGAGTTCGGACGTAGTGATTTGTCGTCGTTAGTATTAAAAAGACAGAACTCAGAAATTGTTATACGAAGTGAGCAGTGAATACCAAAAGTGGAACTTAAAAATTTTATTAAGCGGACAATGATAATCGAACTTAGTCTCCGATGATAGGAACCCGATCATAACTTGGCGAACTTATATGCTAATATTTTAACAGCACTTACGATTTTGCTTAGGTAATGAACAATAAGGAGTATTAGAACTTGTAGCAATTCAAGCAGGTGAATGGGGATGGAAAGCCAATGGATAAACAATGTACATAGTGGTTTATGAGAAGAAACGACAAAATACGGATTTGGTCGGTAGCATGAAAGAAGATTGGACGAGGCCCATTGCTGAAGTCAACGGGGAGACATCCTTTACCAGGACAGCGCCCAAGATTCTCACGGATAACAGGTTCCATAGCGCTATAGTAAAGGTCATGACCAAAAAGAATGATATACTTTGTTACTAAAATTTATAAATAAATTCGTTATTTGTTATTGGTGAAAGCTGATTATCATTTGCCGTCACGTGCAATCCAGTAGGATATTTAAATTTTCCATTTCAGATTCCACGCTTCTCCGTATGGGGGGTGAATTAAGTAATCGTAAGTATTCACGATTATTTCGGTAATGAACCCGCCGACTGAGTCAGCAACAGAGTTATAAGTAAATATAATTTGGGAGCTCATTCTCGCAACCATTTCCTGGCGCCCATATATTTATTAGAAACACGGAAACAGGTTTCAGGAATTTGAAGGCAGCAAGACGGGTATATAAAATGGGTATATTTCAGCGTTGCCAGAGTCTGTTTCAAATCTTTATTTATGAAGCTTAGAAGAATAGCAGGATCACAAGAACTTATTAACAAAAAGGCGTTATCGATGATTAATAAAGGAGATTTTTTGCCTACGATTACGTATTGTGCTTCAGCTCGGGCTAGAGAGAGCACTAAAATACTTGTTAAGAGAGAACTGGGAAAGGCTTAAAGAGCAGCATTATTGGCCATTTGCGGAACATATCGTACAACCGCTACTTCAACGCTACAAGTCGTCACTGGAGAGTTTCCTCTCGATCTTGAGATTCAGATCGCAGCTGCGAGATATGTAAATAGACACAATGGAAGACATATTTCTTAGATAGTAGTGAAATAGATTTAAGAGGTCAGCCATTTAAGTTGTTATATTTAAACGCTGTGGTGGCGTGGCAAAATAGGTGGGAGAATGATGATACATGAAGAGATGCTTTTGTGTTTCTTCCTTTGGTACAGTATATACAGATTTTCGGTATTTTAAGACGTCTAGAGCATTAACTCTTGTCAGTTGGCATGGGCCGTTTAAAGCCAAATTACACAATATTGGCCTAATTGATTTTCCCAACTGTGACTGTGGGAGGAGGAGACCGCTATTCACGTATTGTGTGAATGCCGGAAGTGGGCTAGGCTGCGATTCGAGATAGAAACACAAAACAGAATTGAGCTGTCAATGAACGCCTTACCTAATCTATTATAAATTGAAAGGACATACAAGGAAATAGAAAATTTTGCAAATCGAATTATAATGGACCAAAACTAACAATAGATTCAAATAGAAGAGATAACCAAAGAAAGATAACTTTATTCCAAGAGCCAATGACACAGCGTTTAAAATGAATTGATGTAATTTATTGTAAATATTCAACAATTAATTATTTTCTCAATATGGATTTTTCTCTGATTATGGTTTTTCATAATAATGACAAAACTATAAATTGTAAATATGTAATATGATAATTGTAAACATGCATATGTAATATAAAATTCTAGGCCTAAATAAATGTTTCTATGTTTCAGTATTAGACCACCCGGGTCCCCGTACCTGAACGGTAACGCCCAATAATATCTAGATACGGCTAAGAGGTGGTGAAATAAGAAATAAATGTAGATAAGAATTCATAGAATTAAAAAGGTCTATATAAATATAAAATGCTTTAATTTTGTGTTAAATAATGAATGTCATAAAAAAGCGGAGATCAAAATAGTATAAATGACAATCTAGGTGTGCAGGTACGAGCGTAGCTCATGGACTCACACCTACCTCGTCAAAACCTCTAAGTGACAATGTAATCCTGTTGTAGAAAAAAACAAAAACAGTGGGACGAAGGTGAAGGCGGAGGTAGGAACCGAGATGATGAAGGAATCTTGGGAGGAGGCGAGAGTAGGAACGGAAGCGAGGGCTTGGACGGAACTGTGATGAATGCGAGAGCGAGGGCAGAGCCTGTGACGAAGGAGGAGCGAAGGCGGAGGTAGAGGCGAGAGCGCGGATGGAACAGGGATGAACGCGCGTGAGAGAGTAGAGACAGCAGGGAAGGCAGTCTCTTTGATTGATTGATTAGTGATTGAGGGAGCATCCATTGCAAAGATAATTATTTTCGTAAATGTAGTGCATATTTTTATCACGGGAGGTAGCGATGATATTTCCCAGCTGGATGGCGTGATCCGGCGCTGACCTACACGCCAGCTCGCGGTGTTTTCCCAACTAGATATTTCTCACCAGTGGGGTGCCGCCGGAATACGCTCTAAGCTCCTGACTGGTCTCCCGACACGTAGGAGTGTAGTACATGTAAGTGTAAGTGTGTGTAGGTAAGGAGTGAGAAAGGACAAGGAAGAGGAAGAAAAGACCGCGCGGTCCGTGGCCCGTTTTTTAGGGTATTACTCCAGCATTCGCCTGGTGTCGTTCGGAGAAACCACGGAAAACTGCCGATCAGAGTAGCTGGTCGCTAAAATTCTCCTCCAGACAGCGCCTGAATTCGCCGTATCTAACTAGTGTCGAAAATCCTGCCACTGTCGGAACTCGAATCCTAGGATCCTCGCGAAGGTAAGATGCGCGAAGGGAGCGAGGTCAATGGCGAGGGTGGAAGAATCGTGGGGAACGAGAATGGGGGCATTGACGCCAGAATAAAGGTGAATATGCCAGAACAGGCCAGAACAAAGATGAGGGGCGGATGAGAGCGGGAATAGCGAGGGGCAAACATAAAACTTTTCACCCATTTGTATTTTATTTTGAGAGCTTATAAAATTGCAGCGTAAGAGCTTAGCGGTACAACTATTACCAGTCTGTAACTTGCGAATGAAAACTGAAAATAACAAGTAAAATCCCATATCTTCATCTAAGCTCCTATGTGAAATAATTAAATGAGAAATAAAACAATTTTGCTATATTAATTTCGGCTTTACAGGGATAATAAAAATTGCGAAATAAAACTTGCTAAATTTCGATTTGTCGTAATCGGGTAAAACTTTTTAACTCACTTAAGAACTTCAAATTTAAATTAGAGGGTAAATATTCTTAGGAAAAATTAGCACCTTTACTCAGCTACATATAAAATTTTTTTGCGGGTGGCAACACTACAGTTTGACATTAGTATCTGTGATGAATTACGCTGTTGGATGTTTTGTGATTTCAATCATTTTCTGTTGAAACTGTATTTTGTGAAGTGTTTAGCAGCCCACGGTAACAAAATTATTAATATTTAGAAGAAGAATCAGAATGGGAAAAGAAATAGTGCGGGAAAGAAGAAAGAAGAAGAAAAAGGAAGAAGAAAAAAGTAAGAGAAGAATAAGAAGAGGAAATTAATGAAGAGAAAGGAAAATTGATTGATAGTTTTTTTCGTGTTTCCGGGCGCGTCAACTGCTCTGGTCATTAGTCCCGTTAGTGTAGTGAATGTTTTTTCTCGGGAGGTGGTGGTGATTTTCCCCCGGTGGATGGCGAGATCCGGCGCCGACCTACCGTCGGCTAGTGGGGTTTCCCCCTAACCAGGACTCTCCCACAAGTGGGGCTCCGCCCCAGACGGGACTAGCTCTAAGCTCTCGACCGGTCTCCCGGAATATGTGGTAGTGTAGTGCATGTTAGTGTAAGGGGAGAGGATAGGACAAGGAATGGAAGGAAAGATCGCGCGCGGTCCGTGGCCCGTTTGTTAGGGTACTGCTCCGGCATTCGCCTGGTGTTGATCGGAGAAACCACGGAAAACTACCGATCAGAGCAGCCGGCCGCTAGAATTCTCCTCCAGACAGCGACTGAATTCGACCTAGCTGAAAAGCTAGTGTCGAAAATCCTGCCGCCGTCAGGACTCGAACCTAGGACCTCCCGGTCAGAGGCGCTGCAGTGACATCAGTTGGTGCACTGAGCTACTGCTCCCGGTAAGAGAAAGGAAAAGGAGATACAAGGGAAGGAAAGGGAGAAAAGGAGAAGGCGAAATTTATTAATTCATGTTTCCGGGCACGTCAACTGCCTTGGCTAAAAGTTCCCTTAGTGTAGTAAATGTATTGCTGAGGGGGCTCCGCTGGATGCTGAATCAGACGGCGACTTACACGTCGGTTTGCTTTCACCTCTAGACAGTGCCGGAGCTAGACTATTTTGAGCCTGGGGCAATGATGAAATGTAGCCCCCCCCCCCGAAAAATTGAAAATGTGAAAGTTGTATCAAGAAACTATACGCTTTTTTATTTCAACAAATAACAAAAATTACGTTTAAGCCAAAAGAAGTTTTGGGAAATATATTTTAAATAAATCACTAAATATTTTTTAAGTAAAATGATATGAATTTAAATAGACTTGTTTTAATGTTAGCGGCATTTGATTCATTTCATAGAGTTCTTCTTTACTATAATTAAATATTTAAGGTAAAAAAATAATTGAAAATTTTATAAAATATCAGACTACTGAACCGCGACTTACAACATTACCATAACGATTTTCTCAAGTTCTAATTTCCTTTTCAATTTTTTACTATTTTTTCCATCATTCCATCAGACCCCAGGCGATCGCCCCGTCTGCCCATGCCTAGCGCCGGCACTGCCTCTGAGTGCCTCCCCCAGGGCGGTACCCCAGCCGGGACCAAGTCGTCAGCTTCCCACTAGTCTCCCGACATGTGTGGTAGTGTAGTACATCTAAGTATAAGAGTGTGTATGGGGAGAGGATAGGTAAAGGAACAGGAAGGACAGATCTTGTGCGTCCGTGGGCCGTTTGTTAAGTCGCCATTCGCATGGTATTTGAGGAATGTGTTAACGTTTATTAAACATTAACAATTCGCTGGGTTCGATGAGAGAAATCCCAGAGCAGCCGGCCACTAGAATGCTCCTATAGTCACACCGATGAGTAACAAATTCCGCCACAATCGGTACTCGAACCTTATGTCCTCTCGGTCAGAGACTCTGCAGAGATAGCGGCGATGTTGGCTCTGAGAAAACTCAGACTGTAGAAGGAGATGAAACAGGAGAGAAAAGAAAAAGAAGAGGAGAAGAGAAGAAGAATGAGAAGAAAACAAGGAAAAAGGCAATCAGAAGAAGAAGAAGAAGAAATAGGAGTAGAAGAACGAGGATAAGATGAGAAAACTGTTGTCTGATGTCTTGTCTAAGAAATCACTAAATTATCCCTTGTAACGCCTGAAGACAATTTCCCAAGCATGATCCAAAGACATACACTTTCATCAGAAAAAAAAAACAACTTGTCATTACTTATTAGTATTATTTAAATAGGTTTTTTTCTAGTAAGCCGTGTGTTCATTATACATTATTTTAAAGGCAATTACATAAAATGAAACATTGACATCATATTATTCAAGTTATAAATCATTAAAGGTGGTTGATGAATGTAACCTTGGTTTTCTCCAAATTAAAATTTATATATTAAGAACTTTTACCAAGTGACCACAGAATTGAGCATGGGGTCCCGTAAGATTCGATTTTATAATACCAATCTTATCTTTCATTTATAATTAAACGATTTGCCCTCGTTCACAACTAATGGAAGAACAGTTCTATTAGCTAATGACGCGAATGTTCTTTGCAAAAAATAAAAATTAAATAGCACGATTTTAAATAGTGAATAATACGATTTCAATTGTTTTAAATTGGTTTCTTAATAACAAAGTAATAGTAAACGAAGGAAAACGGTTTCAATACAGTTTTGCATTTCAAATAGGCAATCGTATGCGCCATTGAAAATGAGCAATAAGCAATTGACTGATGTTATGGTAACAAAATTTCCAGGTCTTTCAATTCAGTCAAACACCAAATGCAATATTCATGTAAATTAAATAAACTCTCAATTAAGTTCTTTATGTTACGCATTTAGAATTCTTTCCAATTCAGTCGGCCTTCATGCAGCTTGCTGCTTGTACTATTTTGTGAATATAAATTTATTTTTAAAGCAATTTAACCGTCAATTTTATAACTTGAAAAGATGTCTTGCTTTTTAAACAAAAGGAGTAAATATTAAGTAAATACTAAGAGGGAAAGTATTGTTTTTCCTTCTTTAAGCATCTCCACTAGTTAACTATTTCTAATGAAAATAAATCAAATCAAACTCTTTTGATATAAACACTTTGTCCCCACCCACATCTCAGTACCCTCACTATCTTACAGGCATCTATTACCTATCATGCAACTTGCTGGGATGGTGAAGCTCGACTTCGCTATTTCGCCCATTCTAAAAACTAACCATTCGCATACGCGGGCGAAGGATTGATCGATTGATTAGAAATCGATCTGTCGGTTGAAAATAAACTTTAAATAGTACGATTAGTGAGAAGTAATGTAAGTCAACTGCAAAAAAATACTATTAAAAATAATAACTTTGAAGGATTAAATATTGAAATTAAAACGAAAAGGTTTTTTACCTTTATGAATGGGGTATGAATCCATTAGCTCAGTTAGCTTATCTTTTTAGTTATGAGTTTTGATGTATGATTCACGAGAAAATTTTATTCCCGGGAGATTATTTGCAGTTACGGGATTCCGTGGTTTGTATTTCAACTTCTATGGTCATCCCGAAAGTGTAGTGCGTTTTCTCTCCCTCAGGAGTTCGCGGTGATCTTCCCCCGCTGAATGGTGAGATCCGGCGCCAGCTATCGTCGGCTAGTGGGGTTTTCCTCAACCAGGACTCTCCCATCAGCGAAGCACCGGCTCAGTCGGGACAAGCTCTAAGCTCCCTACCGGTCTCCCGGCATGTGTGGTAGTGTAGTACATGTTAGTGTAAGTGTGTGTGTGTAAGGGGTGACGATATGACAAGAAAGAGGAAGGAAAGATCGCGCGCGTTCCGTGGCCCGTTTGTTAGGGTACTCCTCTGGCATTCGCCTGGTGTTGATCGGAGAAATCGCGGAAAACTACCGATTAGAGCACCCTGTCGTTAGCGGATGAACTCGATATAGCTATTGGGCTAGTTTCGAAAATCCTACCACCATCGGAACCGTAGAACTTCCTGGTGAAAGGCACTGCAGCGTCATCAATTAATGCCCTGACCACGTCAGACGGTGAGCGGGTGCATGAAATTATGTCCATTTACTTACGCGTGCGCGTGAAATTATAGTTATTCGAGAGCGTCTGGAAAATGATGCCTTCTTACACAGTATTTGGATACGAAAGTTCAACTTTTCTCAATATCAGTTTATAAAACGTAACGAAAGTACTTTCCGCACTAATATTTAAAAATGTTGCGGTTGGTGGTTCATGATCATCACATAACCACAGAAGCACAAATCATCCCCTAACTACGGACGTTAACTTAAGGATTTTCGCAACTACAGATGTGGAGTCCAACTGACTCCACATGTTTCCTCGAGGTTTCATGTCTTAATAATAATTTACTTTTTCAAATTATTTTTTGTGTACATTGTGAAATTTACTTTAATCATAACGGAAAATTGTTTTAAAATATTTTGAGATAATAATAATAATAATTATTAATTACTTGTTTTTTAATTGCGTCTCTGCAGACGATATATTCAGATTAAACATTTAACAATATTTTATAAATATTTTTCATGTTTTATGACTTGTACATATTGTTGACAAACATTGTCCTCAGTGCATGTTTAAAAGAACCACAAATAGTATTTGTAATTCAGTTTCTTAGGACAAATAGAGCAGTATTTTCTTCTTTATAGTTTGTCATATTCTTTTCCTGTTTCCATTTATTGTCTACCTAGTAGTTTCTTCAATGAAATGCTTATGTCTTGTTGAAGACTTGTGATGGAAAATCTTCTTTCTAATTGTTTGGTATCTAGTTTCTTAGCTAGACTCTTTATAAAATCCAGCTTTGTTACTGATGCCATTTGTGTTAATCTAAGTTGTCCTTTTAACTCGTAAGTTATTTCAGTATTTCACAACGTTGACGTGCAAATACTAATGACTATTCTGCATTATTGCTGTTTGCACCGAACATTATATTTTTAGTAGTAATTATTGCTGACTAGTTGAATGTGGCTTCGCCGTCACTGTAAACAGTTTTACAAATATTTTCATGGGTTGAAAATTTCTTTCATACTTCATTTATTTCATGCGTAGCTTTGTTCAAATATGAACGGTTGAAAACCAGA
Organism: Teleogryllus occipitalis; assembly: GCA_011170035.1. Classification (NCBI taxonomy): domain Eukaryota; kingdom Metazoa; phylum Arthropoda; class Insecta; order Orthoptera; family Gryllidae; genus Teleogryllus; species Teleogryllus occipitalis. The sequence goes on along the minus strand of BLKR01001850.1, from coordinate 28,070 downwards.
ACGGTGTAAGTGACATTTTATAAATTCTGAGAAAATTATTTAATTCAATATCACTGTAAAGTTGTGGTGCTCTGTCATTATAACCACGGCATATTAATTGTTCATTAAAACCACGAAATTACATTGGCAATGAAATGTAGCCTAGAATACACACGTTTTTCTCGGAATTTATGAAATGTCTCTTATACTATTCTGGTTTTCACCCATTCATATGTTCTTATAGTATCTGACAATGAATCGTAGCATTTGTTAAGATTAGACTTCTGTTATATCTTCAAAAATTTCCAACACCCAATGGTCTTGAATGTTAGCTCCATACGGGATATGAATTGGTAATATTGCAATTTCAAAATTATAATTGTTGTAAAAAAATAATTTTATGTATTTACAATGCGAATTCAAGTACGAATACTTCTAGTTACATTACTTGTAGTACAGCGACATTTTTTACGATTTTTGCTAATAATGCAAAAAGGTCACCTGTAAGTTGTTCTCTGGGTTATTCTCTAATCCTAATATAAGATAATTCTCAATTAGTTCCGAAAATTCTGAATCAAAATCTTCTACAACTACATTTGAATCTTCCCCGCAATCCAATATTTTTATCTCCTAGTTTCAGGAGATAGTAAAACTCCCCAAATTCAGTCTCATTTGGGTTCACTTCTTCTTCTGCAATTGCTCTATTAATAGTTTTGTATGCGAATCTATTTAACATTAAAAGGCGACTGTTTTGTTTGTTTATGTGAATAAAGAGTTAGTTAAGTTTAATAAGAATGTCTGGATCACTTTCATTTGAAAATCGGTATTTGTATACTTAGGAATTAAGCGTGAGAAGTTGAACGTAAGAATGTTCATTCTTCTCTAACATTACTTACAGTTTTGTGTTCTCCGTATTCACTTGAAATTCTTCAAATTTAATAAGTTCCAAGGCAATATTTTTGCAAGGCGTATATTTTTGCATATTTATTTTCAAAAAATACAGTAATAGGCCTACTATTAAAATGAATTACATCTCGTGATTCACTTGTTTAAATTAATTTCACTTGTTCACTTAAAGTTGTCAATATCAGTGTTGCCAACGTCTTGAAAAAAATAATGGCCTATTGAGCGAAAAATGCCTTTGGGTACTGGATTTTAATCACCGCCACCTACATAGATCTATTTAGGTGGCGTTGATTTAATTCCTGGCGTACTCACTAAGATCACAGAGCCAAAACACAAAGAAACACGTTTTTGGACGTTTCTTAGAATTTTATGGCCGGATCCGAAAACAAATTATCAGTTCCCCGTCAGGAGACCTAGACGCGTCGAGTAACACCTCATATGTCTCGATTGGTCAACGGGATGTGGTCTAGCCGAGAGTGACGGAACCGCACATCCGCACACTCAAATACTGTATAGGGATAGATCTCATTTCTGATGGATTAATCGATATACTCTTCTGCATGGCTTACGCTTTTCCAGCCGCCGTAGCGCTTCAAACTAAGAACGTCAGCACCCATTATCTGCCAACAAGCTGCTGAAGTGTTTCTAAACAAATATCATATGTATCTGTCTAAATTTGGTAATTTAAGTATTCAGCCATTTCAGAGAGCATTTTTGAGAATGAATGAAATCCGACGGGCTGGATAGCTTGAATTTCAACAGGCACTTACAGTTACTACATGTTTCTAAATATCGATCATGATATTCTTTGTAGATGGAGCTTTATGTTTACGAAATATTGCTATTGGGTTAATTTCGTTGCCGTTGATCGCGTAAGTGCGCGAAATATTTTTGTATATGTGATATTTACAATTAAATTATGTTATCCATAACATTGCTTACTCATCTCCAATTTTTCAAATTGCAAAAAGATGTAATATTCTTCACACCGTTATCTGGATTTTCTTCGCCATGCATCTAAAGTAGCTGCAGCAGTTTCTTCCAAAGTGCTCGGTAAATTTCCAAATAACTTGGCGAATATGTCGTTTACATCCACAGGAAAATCCGCGCAATATCCTTTTCAATTCTCATTCAACTGTCAGTCAACAATTAGAAAACATAGTACATGCCGAACTCCGAACGGGAAAATAAGTAGTATTTTCTTGTAATCATTAATTAAATTGGTATATCTACAGACGAACTGTCATAAAATTGAGATCCCCCCCCAAAAAAATTGTATATTGGACGGCAAAAGTGGCTTCCGTGCATGGAAAGGATTCCTACACTCGGTCTGTCAGCATCGTCAGGGAACTCTCTCATCTGGACATGGAAACATCCAGTTTCTTGCCTTGTAATGCAAATTACTTTTGTAAGTACAAATTCAGGGAGGCGATTTGTGGTGAGATTAATACGTTCTGCAACATTTTTCGTAATTTCTTTTGGGGAAGGGCGGCGCCGAGAGTACTCAAGGAGGAGCCGCCGGAGTGAAAGTCGTTTGAATGATGATGAACGGATAATTTCAGACATCATGCGGTTAATGTTGTTATTAGCCACAGGGCGTTGGCTAACATAAGATGGGCCGAACGTGAGGCGTCTTGAATGTTCGCTAGAATTGTTTTGGAATAAAAATGGAAATTATCTGTTACACAGACTCAAGGTTGTTTTATGTAAAGCGTGAATATCGTAGGTCGGAAACTCGTCGCTCCAACTCGGAAATGCGAAGAGAAGTGTCATCTGAGGAACAGAGTGAGATTAGGTTACGTCAGGAACGTCAAACCGCGCCCGCACGAGCTACTTGTCCGCCTGGGAGCCCGGCGCTCCTACGGGCACGGGCAACTTTCCCTGACTCCTCACTCATTTCCCCTGAAAATCCACAAAGGGGTACATGCGCAAGCTGAAGTGGCGCGAGGCGGGGAATAGTGGCTTCATACGAAAATATGTTCGCCAGATTTTTTCTATCAAATAACCGAGAATTGTATTATGTTTATATTCTTCACTACTTATTACTATTTATTGCTTATTTTCTTAATAAACTATAAACATCTTTGCTAAGTTACCGGAATATTTTTGAATTTGTTGCTTATTTTCGTTTTGTGTTGTGTTATTAAATCATTCTGTTATTTATTGTATTTAGCAACAATGTTGAATAAATTAACAAGTGCCTATAAGTTAACAATTCTCGCTTACGGGCGGACAGCTCTCTTAACAGTCAAGAACAATTGTCTGTTAAACCTTTTAACATGAATGTAGAAAGTCCACGCTTTAAATCACTCTTACGTAAACAGGATTGTAATATCAAAATAATTTTGATTCTTTTTTTAAATTTACTCTCAATTGAATGGTGTTTTGCATCAGTTGACCAAGCGCCATTTTGTCATTTTTTAGATTGTTGCACCAGGTTGTGTATGAAGGTATAAAATAGCTATTAAAAATTTTTTTGGCATTGAATTTCGTTTTAGGTCGACGGGATGCTAATTTGAACCAAGCGCCAAACACTCCACCATTAAAATGATATTTTGCATCAGTTGATTAACCGTCCAATCTTAAGGTTTTGTTTCACATCAGTTGACTATACGACAAATGACCGTCATTTGGTCACGTGATGCATTATTGTTTTGTTGCCGCCCGTGGTTTGCATTGTGTGTATGAGATTGCGAGTTAATTCTCCAATTGTATTTTAAGTTTGTTATATATTTTAGCTATGGTTTTAATCCTAAAGACAGATTTAGATCGATATTCTACATTGAAGAGAACAAGGCAGACGTTTTTTGTATCTGGGCACAGCTTCCTTCCGAATGACCGATTTCGGAAATATATAATTCGTTCCCAATCTGCAGTAGAGACTTAATACACCACAATATTACATGAAATGTCATGAAAATACGTCGAAAAAGAAATCCTCTTACACTTCATAGAATGAATCCTGAACATTTCAAGAGTACTGCTCATTTTAAAAGAAAATAATCAATCACAAAACGAATTCCCTAAAAGAGAAAATAAACTGGCTGAAGGTGAGAGAGATAGTACTCTTAAAAGACAACCCCTTTACTATAGTGTTCGAAACTGAATTTAATAGTGAACTATTGATGTTGACATTAAGAAGAAAACATGTAGATCTTCCCAAATGAAAAACATAACTAATTTTAATGCCCTCCTGATGCCTCTTTGGCCAAACGCGAAACCTATTCCTGAAGAAAAGCTAAACGATATTCGATCTCTAATGAACCTGATACCAAATGATGCAGTCGCTTTTATCGCAACTTCTTCAGCCACTCTGTTTTTGAGGATGACGCTGACGGTTTTGACAGCCCACAACTTGATTTTGTGGATGATGGTGAAGTGTCAAATTAAGAAATATTATGCATTTTTCATTTATATTTTTCATTTTCATGTATTCACATAAGTGTTCGGTTTCAATCCCTAAAAACGGAATAATTATATTTACACTCTGTAAAAGATTATATTATAATATTGTCATTTATTTATTATCAGAAATGTTTATAATATTGCATTAGAAAGATTTCCTAATTTCCTCAAAATAAAGTGGGTTTTACGGGTCATATAACAATTTGTTACTTCAATAAAACGGCAAATAAAGTGTAAAATCATTCAATATTAATGTTGTTTTCTTTATACATCAATTAATTATGATTAAATATATTACAATATTATCGTATCTTGTAAAATATTGCAAGAAATGGCACTACATACTTCTCTAATTTGCATCTCTTGACTGAGAGACATGTTCTGGCTTGGAATAAGATAATGCAAAACACGGATATGAAAACTATTTATGAAAGCATCAAATGACCAAGCGCCATTTCTATATAAATGCAGATTTTCGCTACATTTTTCATGTTTTTCATATATGAGCATGTACATTTAATTCAATTTGATTATTTTGTCGTTTACAAAACAAAATTTGGGACATGTTGAGTATATAGTAATACTTTCGCGATTGTGTTAATACCTCGAAATCAAGTTTTGGCGCTTGGTCAATTAATGTATAACACCATCCAATTGAGAATTTGAAATCGGACTGATGTATTATTTTATTTTAATGAATCATTTATTTGCTTTAAAGAGAAAATAGTGATTAATATAGCTAAATTTGTCTGTAAATTTGTCTAGTAACTTCTCCCAAAGATTGCTATGGGTCAGGTATCCAGTGACGTACCGGCACTCCGTAGCATTGTACAACCCTTACTTTTAAAATTCGCGCCAATTTCTCTGGATGCAGTGCTCGCGAATCTAGTAAGCTTTTTACCTCGCCCACGACCTTGACATGTCTGGGTTTGGAGGTATCGTGTAAACAGAAATTTACAATTGATCCAATACAACTCGAAACTCAACACTTTGTTTCTAACTAGCCTAAAAATATTTCCATTGGCATTCTGAAAACTGTTTATCGCATAATATTTGCATTTCCCTGCCACCGTACCCCGGCTATAATGGCCACCTTGTGTTGTTTACTGTGCATTTAATCCGACTAAAGTAGGAAGGCGGCTTCGAAGTAGTTCCTTATTCTGACTTTATCTACCTATTATGGAAATATTTTTAGGACTTTAACCACCTAATTTTGAACATAACTGGCTATTTTGAGAGTTAACCAGATTCGGACATTAGCGTACACTATGTCAATCAATTTTAACGTAAAATTAAACTCTAATTTAAAAATAGCAAGGATTTTGAGCAAAATACATAACGCATATTACTTTAAAATTGAAATATTATTATTATTATTATTATTATTATTATTATTATTATTATTATTATTATTATTATAATAAAAACATTATAAATATTAACCACTTTCTCTACTTGTTAACATCGCAATGATACAGTATGGCGCATGCAAAAACGGCTCGCCATGAACAGACACAAAAAGCTACAAAAAGGCAATGAAAGGATTTTTACTTTGCAACGAAAGGGCGATTGCGTTGTAAAGTATTTATAATATTGTTCTTTTTTCAATATGCGCTGAAAATAACCTTGTTTGAATGCATTGTGCGTGTCTTAAATTGTGATCATACCTTCGTGCAACTCCATATCAATTCTAACATTTTCATTCCTAATTGTCCTTCTAGTCTTTCAACGTCCCTGGATTATTTGCGTAGGCCTACACTTTTCACTTTAGATTGGCTCACAGTTAAAAGTCACTATCAGATAAGTGCACCAATCGTGGTGCGATTCTTGGCTGACGATTTACTGTAGAAAATACACTTTGCCGAACACTTCTCAAGTTTGAGCCAAGACTTCGCGGCTTTTCTACTGACAGTACTAAAGTATACTAAGTTGCCAGAGTTCCACAACAATCGGTGCCATTAGGTGAACCATCGGCATAATTAAATCGATTAACTTTAGGACAATGATTCTATACATCAATTAAAATTTGATTTCACAGTTCAATTATTGCAATTCAATTTAATTTTTAAAATTTATAATGTTATATTTATAATAAATTTTAAAAAATACCGCCATTTCGGAACAGATCGAGCTTCATCTTAAGCACCAACTGTGTATAATCGTCTCCTATATTATTTCAGTAGTATACATACCTTTCACGGGCCACACATGTAACCATTCTTTATAAATAAGGTCTCTAAAGAAAGAGAATTTCACGGAGATATGAAAAATTGCGCTTTCGACTTTAAAAATATGAAGGAATTGTTAAAAAAGAGCATTTAAATAATCATATCAAATGCAACGCACAACACGCGGCCGATTTTTAATCTATATCGTTAAATAACTCTTAAACGAAGCGTTTTAGGGCCTTCAAAACGAAAATTTTTGAAGTTCCTTCTTCAACACTTCATTACATTTTTGCTGGTTAGACACTTCTCAATTCTACCCCACTTGTTCAGAGTCTGTACAATCAGCAACTGTGTATGACATTAAACTAATTACTTGATGTTCTTCGAGATGAAATTACACGGGTGTACTTCTCTGGTTGATTATAACATTAAATAAGAATAGTTTGTATTGACAAGGGTATATTTTATTGTTATCAATTACGAAGAGACATATAGGACAAGTGATGGAGGATAAAAAGCTTTTGAAGAAAAAGATATATTATAAGCTTAATAAGGAAATGGAAAAATAGGGAAGTGGGTGGGGTCTCACTGGTACGCTAGTTCTGTATAATACGCGACGTATTTTACAAGTCGTCTTTGTCTGAAGGCGATGATTGGCTCATGGATAGCAAAAATTTAAATCAACCAATCACTCTCTTCCGAGTCGCTCAGCCGTCTTGTCAAACGAAATAATGACAGTCGTGAGCAATTTTGTTTTTAGGGGTATTTCACCAGATGACACCAGCATGGGTTAAGACCTAAAAATGGTATGACGACTTACCGGAGTGTACAAACACAATCAACAGAACTCTCATACATTGAGTATCTGTGACGAAAATAATAGAGGATTGGCAAAGAATGTTAACAACACTTGCACGCCGCGGGAACAGTTTGGTATCAGAACGAATTTGTTTCTCAATGCCGAAGAACTAGGGTCCGTAATTGTAAGTTTTATCCGCGCAGCATTGCGAACTTGTCAAGGGCGTGAGAAATGTCATTAACTGTTTCGCTATCCTGAATTGAAGCTGGAGCTCTTAGGAGTGCTTGTTCTCTCGGCGCATAGTCTCTCACAGTATGCAGGGCTGCAGAAAACCTGCGCAAACGATGTTTTGTGTCGTGATATGTGTGTATCTTTCATTTATTCAGTAACTTCCAGTGCGAGAAGGTAGTAATCTTTTCACAGCATTTACAAATAGCGAATATTTATCTATAGAAAAAATGTGAGGCCAAGTTTCGACCTGAACTTGTTGAAAGGTCCCTTGTCAGTCAAATATATGGTTTTTGCTTTACAGAGCATTGATTCCCTCATAATGAACTACACAATCTCTAAATTCATAGATTTTATCATGCAAGATCCTTCAGTAACGAAATCACATTAAATCTCTGTACATAGAGGATCATATATTTACGTTAGAAGCAATATTGATTCTATTTCCTTGTCAGAATTCAACCTATATTCAGTTGAAAATGTTTTTGAAATAACAGTCTTACATCTTACAACACTCTAAATTATCCTGAGGTCACAAAAGTTATGGGATTCCTCCTAATATTGAGTCGGACCTCCTTTTGTCCGGTGAAGTGAAGCAACTCGACGTGGCATGGACTCAACAAGTCCTTGGAAATCCCCTGCAGAAATATTGAGCCATCCTGCTATAGCTGTCCATAATTGCGAAAAATGTGCAGGATTTGGTGCACAAACTGACATCTCGATTATGTCTCATAAATGTTCAATGGGATTCATGTGGAGTGATCTGGGTGTCCAAATCATTCGCTCAAATTGTTCGGAATGTTCTTCAAACCAATTGCGAGCAATTGTGGTCCGGTGATATGGCGCATTTCATCCATAAAATGTGCATCGCTGTTTGGAAACATGAAGTTCATGAATAGCTGCAAATGGTCTCCAAGTAGCTGAACATAATCATTTCCAACCAATGATCGATTTAGTTGGACCAAATGACTTAGTCCATTCCATGTAAAAACAGCTCACACCATTACGGAGCCACCACCAGCTTGAACAGTGTCTTGTTGACAACTTTGATCCATGGCTTCATGGGGACTGCGCTACAAATTAACCCCCACTATAAGCTCTTACCAATTGAAATCGGGATTCGTCTGACTAAGCCATAGTTTTCAAGTAGTTTATGGTTCAATCGATATGGTCACAAGCGCAAAAGAGACACTGCAGGCGATGACGCGCTGTTAGCAAAGGCGCTTCAGTCGGTCTTTTGCCAGAGCCCATTAAAGAAAAATTTCGCCGTACACGTCCCATGTTGATTTCGATGGTTATTTCACGAAGTGTTGCTTGTCTGTCAGCACTGACAACTACGCAAACGCCACTGATCTGACATTCAGTGACGCCCGTCGGCCACTGCGTTGTCTGTGGTGAGAGGGTATGCCTTAAATTAGGTGTTCTTGGTACACTCTGGATACTGTGTATCTCGACGTATTGAATTATCTCATGATTTCCTAAATGGAATGTCTCATGCGTCTAGCTCCAGCTACCATTCCGCGTTTAAAGTTGTTAATTTCCGTGATGCGGCCATGATTACGGCAGAAACATTTTTACATGAATCACTTAAGTACAAATGGAAGCTCTGCCAATACACTGGCCTTCTTTACGATTTGTAGGCGCTACTAAAGCCATCTTTATATTTGCATATTGCTATTCAATATCTTTTGTCACCTCAGTGTATTTTTATTTGCATCAACAGACCAACAAAGAGAGCTTTAGATTATTTCATTTTTTTAGAAAAGCTTGAGATAACTCTGAACAAAATTAGTAATCACTCTTTGGAATCCATTGTCAATTCATTTATTGATTTTCTGAGCGAATCTCGCAAAAAAGAGCAGTTTCTCAATTTATTTAATTCGATTTGTTTAAATATTTCACGGAATGTACCTGCACGCAATGCAGTGAAATAAAAAAACAGCAACAATTTTTAAAATCATAATTAACAAAACCACAACTAGAAATAAAGTAACCACGAATATGTCTAGTTTGCAGTTACGAGCAATGCACAAATTATTATTATTATTATTATTATTATTATTATTATTATTATTATTATTATTATTACCATTAATTTCTACATTTACACATTAAATAATACAGGAATGTGCAGTCTATCTTCTAAAAGTAAAATAGAAATATTTACGGGCTACTTGCTGTAGGAATCATGGATCGCAATTTATAATGCTGATGACACAAACGAAAAATATAATTTATTTTTATCAAAGATTTCATTTCACTTTATCGTGTGCTTTCTTCATAAAAAAGAAAATTACATATCTCACGGAAAAGCAATACTTGAATAATACAAAGAATTAGAACTAGTACAAACAAACGTACTCTTTATTGAATTTCTAAACATCATTACGTATAGTTTTCTTGCAAAAATAGGCAGTGGTGCAGGCAAAACAAAGAAAAATGATGATATTTTGAACGCTAATAACGAAACTAAAGAAATGTGAAATATCGTGAAATATACGTCATCTCAAAGCTTTGCAGAAAATGTCGTGCGTACATAAAGAATAAAGACAGGCATAAGCGATCCAATAAGAACTGCACGTCCCTTCAACAACACTTTTTGAGAATTGCGGTAAATCTCAAGAAAGTACTAAAACCACAAAATGATACATTTCCTGATGAGTCCTGCAGGACTCGACCTTAAGCCCTTAGATCCGCTCTCATTTATACGTAAACAATATGCTCCCATGCGTTACCAAAGGAAGAACTATTCTGTTTGCTGTTTCAAATTAGTAACAATCGCTTGCGCCACTGAACCATCACCAACAGCCATTCGCATGCGCCATTGAAAATGAATAAATGCAATTGTCTGTTGTTATGGTAACAAATTTCCCGGGTTTCTCAATTCAGTCAACCCTCAAATGGAATATCTACATAAACGAAATAAATTTTAAATTAAGTTCATTTTGCTACGCATTCAGAATGCTTTAAAATTCATATAACTTTCATGCAGATTGCTGCTTGTATTTTGCGAATATATGCATAACATTCTAAGGAAGCCTATCATATACTACCCAGATTTTAATATTGCAGAAAATGTTGTACGAATAATAAGCAAAAACACTATAAGTGATTATTACTAGCCTCTCTTCATTGAGCTTGGAATATTACCATTTCCATTGGTAATATTGCTTATTTATTTACGAATCTGTAATTTTTGTCAACACTCACTCACGGGGAACATATTTTCATGCTATATAGATATTTATAATTACAACCCACGTCATAGAAATCATATTAATTGTGTCAGTATCAAGAACTAATTACAGGAAATCTATATGTAATAATCGTTCAAGTATTTTACAATACATTGCCAGAAGACATTAAACAATCACTAAACATGTTTAAATGCCAAGTAAAATATTTTCTGCTTCATAACTGTTTCTTTACAATTAGAGACTATACTGATTATCAAAGAGAAAAATAATATTTACATTAGCAATGGTATATAATTATTTGCTAATATTTGTACTCTATAATTTACGTCAAAATATGCCGTGAGATGTAATGTACCTGTGCTTCTAGGTCAATGATCCCTATCTCATTCAGATTTTTTGTTCCCGTTTCCGTGATCCATTGAGAAAATGCTGAGATGGCCCCTCGTTACGCTTCTGGACATTACATAACTTTCTCTATACTACGTATATTACTCCGTATTTACGTATGAATACGAGAAAGTAAAAAAATCTGAAGTTCGTATCAACATGGCTCTCCGGGAGTCACAGCGTCCTAGGCACAAATGCCAACGTTCCGACCGTCATGCTGCGACCTTCTTCAAGGCGAAATGCGCACAGGTGGACTGCGCAATGGGTTCATACAGAACAAGGTTCCCCTACACCTGCCACGCGGCCAGACGAACTCTATTCCTAGGCTCTATGGTCTCCCTAAGATTCATAAGTTCGGTGTGCCCCGATCGTGAGCGCAATCAATTCTCCCACCCTCTTCTTGCTATGTGGCCGACAATCTCCCACTTCTGATGGACAAGATCAAGTTGAGTGCCAGGAATTCGGTGACGCGTAAATGATACCGATATCCTCGCTAGCTTCGATGGTACATCTTTATTCACCATGTACCGGTGGTCGAGGTGTCCACTGTCATACGCAACAAACTTCGCTCCCGCGGGTTCACAACAACGAATGGGCCGAGTTCTGTCTCGCGTCCACATTTTTCCAGTACCGTTAGCAACTCTATGACCAAATAGAAGAAGTGTTAGCCAAGTAGACCTATCCCGGGTCATAGAAACCTACACTTTCAAATCTGTAGTTTTTTACCGGTGAACATACGTTTTCTATAACTCGGGAGACAAAATGTCTGGTTTTTCATACGTTGCTAACTTCGCATTGTTGGTACTTTCATCAGTGGTGTCTGCTTGCGGTAGACAAGGTAGGCACTGCCTACCGTGATGAATATGTAATAAATTTTCATCATTTGATAATAATAAAAAATTAAATGACTCTTACATTTTTACTATGGTGTGAGTATTAATCATTTGGAAATATATAATGAACATTTAGTTATCGTGACACGAGCCATATTTCCAGTTCAATCGTTTTCTAACAGCCCGGGCGCCATGCGATCTGTCTCATCTCTAGAGCTCAAACATGTAGGCACTAAAGAGTCGAAAATAGGCAGGAAAATAAGAATTATAGCTGAAAATAACCAGACCAATAGGAACGAAAATCGTTTAAAAAATAGTCAGGAAAATGGGCATTATAGTTCAAAATGGAATGTTTGTGGCAATGAGCGCATGCCACAAGTCTGTTGAATTCTTTTCTATCTAAATATTCTAATTTCACATGCTGAAGAAAGGGTTGAATATTTTTTTCACTTTTTTTGCATTTTTGGATTAGTTTTTATGTCGTAAGATATGACATTTTTGGCATAGTATTCCATCTTTTGACAACAATGGCAAAGAATTACATTTCCGCCCGTCATGAGTGTTCTTCTCCACAAATCCAGTATTTTAGCATTGTTCTCGCATGTATCAGACTTTGAAAACAATAAAAAAATATTAACGAAGAAAAATCTGCTCATCTTGTGTAATTCTTTCTTCTAAAAGCGAAAGACGCTGCGAGCGCTAATCTTGAAGACAATTGTGTTCTTGGCAAAAAAACTGATAGCTCAATAATCATTGCGTAAATCAGCCTCTAGAGCGCCCTGACGGGCTTCAGCAAAGTATGGTATTTCAGATAAGTGTATCCTGCACATTGTCAAATTAGCATACGTCTAAGCGGTGCCCCTGTTCGCCACGACCCAGGCAAGAACACACAGGTTACAGAGCTTCCTCATCGGAGGACGCCCTGGCATGTTTTGATAGGCAGTTGATACTGGTTTGGTAAAAAATTACCCAACAGTAATTTCTCAAAAAATTATTGAGAAAACAAAATATACGAACAAAACATATTTAAAATATGCAGAAAATTCAACATAGGCGTACATCTTTAACATAGGCTCCACACATCTGTTCTCGCAGACACATGCACCGGCTTGCATCTCTCAGAAACGGAACGCCCAGACGCTACGCGGCTTCCCACCGTATTCTGAGAAAATGCCCTAAAGGGAACGTAGAACATTAGTATGCTATGTCCACACTTGACGCATGCGCGATGTGCGTAGGCTAGCGAATTCGCTGCCTGCCCGCACGAAAGACTTCGATTTCCACTCTCGTGCAAGTAGCGTAGCGCGTGTATTTGTTGACGAGTCAACAAGAAGAGAAAGTGATTATTATTTAGAAAGTATTTATTTTTCATTTTAAATTATTGCGAATTAATAGTGTTACTTGATTTTTATATTTAAATCTTATTTTTCGTTAATATTATGACTTAGAGAGAGAAAAAACTATTACGTACTCTGCTTTCTCGTCTTAACAGTGTAGAAAAGTGACAAATTTTGGATAATGGTCAACCTTCTCCTTTGTTGAGTGCGGTTGTACATCGTGTTGGCGAGAAAAATGCAAGAAAATTCAATTCTTCGTGGTATGATTCATACAAATGGCTAAGAGGTAGTGAAGTTAAAGTTAAGCTTTATTGTTGGCCATGTGTTTTATTGCCAAGAAAGGAGAGTACTTAGAATAGAGATGCGTATTTTGACATGTAAAATGTATCAAAAGCTATACAGAAACATGTAATTCAGTGAATCTTAAAAGCCTGAAAAAAGTTGAATAAGATTTCTGAATTATTGTCAGAGTAACACAAACTTACAACAATGTTTTTTAGAATTTTAATATCTTGAAATTACGTCTGGAAGTGTTTCATGGAAATATTTTGGAATATAATATTCGTGAAACAATTGTTTTGAATAAATTGAATAAAATTACAAAAAAAAAATAGATTGATTTGGAGCATGGCGTCCATGCCCCCTTTCCAGGATCCGCTGCTGTCCAGTAATCTGTTTTGCCTACCCTGATCATTTGTTCCCGAGCTGCCACGGACTTTCATTCATCATTCAATTACGAATAGTAGAATGGTGGGGATGAGATTCTGATTCTCAACAAATATGAGCAGATTATATTTCTCCGCACACATCGCATATAGTTTTTACTGAGACTTTACCTTTGAGAGGAGACGAAACTAAATCGAATGAAATCAAACTTGCAATATGGTAAAATTTAATTACAGAATTACTAATGTAAGTGATATTTCTTCAAAAGATCTTTGAAATTGTAGTTTTCCTGAATACTGTTCTAAATCCATTGATATCATGCGCACATTCTCCAGTTGGAATGACAAAATTAAAAGTGACCGTAAAAACTACTTAAGCGCCTGTTAGCCAACGTTGAAATAAAGTTTGAAATGAGGTGACCAATTTCTACGTGTTTATCACCGACTGTGTCCTCCAATTTGGTTTGGCATCAATGAGTGTCAGAAAACTAGCTCACTTGACTGAACAGTTAGTACCCCCCCCCCCCGAGTAATAAAGGTAAATTTTGCCGAGACATCGATATTTCGATACATCACCAAAACGATGACGACGATAACTTCGATAAAAACATGGATGTTTAAAACATCGATGTGTTAAATGTGATAAAACATGATATTTTCCTATCCTTTTTCCATTGTTAATTATTGCACTTTAATAAGTTATAGTTAACTCGTATATTCGTATTGTGGACACGTATAAGTAATATGTTAATATTAATGTTTATCGACTGTAAAGAAATAAATAAAAAATGCCATCGTGTTACTCCCTTGACGCACTTTCATTCGTTCATGAAAGTAAAACACCGACACCGTGTGACTGATCTCCATGAAAGTTTGCACATATACGTGTTTTTTGCACCCGGAAGGTATATGGGAGGTTAGTTTTGTTGTAACTCCATTTCTGTAAATGATAGTCATGTCAAATGCAACCCGCAACACATTGCAGCATTTTTTTTTAATCTACATCGTTTAAAAACTCCTGAACGAATAGTTCTAGGGCATTAAAAACTAAAATATTGAGGCCGAAGGTAGAGAGAGAGGGATAGAGAGAGAGAGAGAGAGAAAGAGAGAGAGAGAGAGACAGACAGACAGACAGACAGACAGAAATGCAGAGGGTCGAAGAGAGAGGCGGAGAGAGAGGCGAAGAGAGAGAGGGGCGGAGAGAGAGGCGAAGAGAGAGAGGGGCGGAGAGAGAGGCAGAGAGAGAGAGAAGCGGAAAGAGAGACGGAGAGAGAGACGGACAGAAAAAGGGAGAGGGAAGGAGAAAGAGGGAGATGAAGGGCAGAACAACGTCTGCCGTGTTCCGCTAGAGAGATATATAATATTTAACTATTCGTGTAGTATAGAGGATGTCCAGGGAAGGAATGTCAACTTCGAAAATAATCTCTTAAGACAATTGAAAGCATATTATGTCTAATAAACTCTTTGGATATTCCGAATGGCTGAGCCGCAATAAGCACTCATAAGTTGGTTTGAAAAAATACTTTCTACACAAAAACTTGCATTCCAGAAACATATAAACACTCCAGAAACTTGTAAATTGTTTATTATTTACAAAAGAAAGTAGTTTTTTCAGAAAGAAAAATTAACACCTAAATAAAAACCCATTCGAATCGTGTAAATTCGGTGTTTTGACTGTCATCATAATTTTCTAATCAATATTCTATACAGACAGGGTTCAAAATGCAGTTTAATGATACTAACACGAAACATAAAATAATAAAGAAAGAAAAATATAATTATTAAGCAAGAAACAAATTAAAGCGTTGACATATTTTTTTGGACATTAACATTTTTCTGCTTTATAAATTTAATAAATTCTGTAATTTAATAATCCTCATTTTTCTGCTTTAATACGCGTACATTCGAATTGTATATTTAAAAAAATGCATCGCTCTCTTCAAACTGTTTCAACCTCCAAACATTTTATTTTCTTGCTACCGCTATCCCGGCAGAGAAAAAGTTACGAAATGCTGTGCGAAAAAATGGCGAATTTTCGGCACAAAACACTTATTACAGGGCCCTGACAACGAAAAAGTGGATAAATACAATTGCCAAATTTAGAAACAAAGTCCTCTAAGATGAAGTCTAGCCTCAATCCATGTTTTGTGGGTCGTTGATACCGAAAAGTCGATTGACGGCGAAACGTCTGTCCGTCTGTGAACAACTCTAGAGACTAAGCCGTTTAGCCAATATTCTCCAAAATTGATATTTCTCATTTGATCTGGCTGATGTCGCGGTCCCTTAAATTTGAAACCAAATTTTTTTACTTTGAGGGTTTCTTTACATGAAGCCCTTGGGACATTTTCCAAATTAAAAAAATGTCTCCATTGTCTTTAATTAAATGTTGTTATTGAATAATGTAAAGGACGTTTAAGGAATGGTACAGGTCTCATGTTCTTTGTTAACTCTGATTTTTTCGAAAAATGGAAAAATTCTTGTTTTTCGGCGCCTTCCTACAACTAAACTACTGAATGTAGAGAATTTTTCCTTTAATAAAATCTGTTCCGTAAATATAGATTTTGAAATAAGATCATGTACAATATTTCGAAAATTTGAGTATTTTTTGTGTAATTTTGAGTTAAACAGAGGCAATTTTAATTTTGTTTAAATAATTTTTTCTCAAAAACCTTCCATTTTTTTCGATGAAATCTTATTGTTAGATAGTCTGAAGGACGTTTAAGAGAATGGTATAGGTCTCATGTTGATTAAAAACCCTGATTTTTAAAAATTGAAACAAACAAAAAAATGTTTTGCGTCTTTAAACAATTACAATTATGAAAATACGATTTTTTTAATTATTAAAAAAGATCTTCATATAAGTCCATGTTAATTTTTTCAAAAACATGAGAAGTTTTTGCGAAATTTTGTGTCAAATTTTTATTTTTTTAAAATATTTTTTTCTTAAAATCCACACATTTTTTAATTAAATTGAGACCTTAGCATAAATGACGCTTAAGAGAATGGTGCAGGTCTCATGTTCGTTGAAATGCCTACTTTTGAAAAAACAAAAACAATAACAATTTCGGCCTCTTCCTATACCTACAATTGTGAAGATACATTTTTCTTAATGAAATGTGTTCATAAGAAACACATCTTCAAAAGGTAATGTTGAATTTTTTGAAAATATGAGATTTTTGTGTAATTTCGCCACAAACATAATAGCCCGCTCCGAATTGACTGCGCTTCGTCTTCGGTGTCTACATACAACAATTGTGAAGATGGAGCCAGAAAGGGCAAAAATGATGAAAATATTTTTTTTACTATTTTGAATAATTAATCATAGTTTTCTGTGTTAAATAAGCCAAGTTTCATCTCAATACGTCATTTCTAAGAATGTTTTTAAATTTTGAAGTGTATGTAGCATGGAACTGGGTGTGGCCGTTTCGACGCTTAGTGGGTGTTGCTTGCACGTCGGGGGTGTTTTCTACTTACGTGTGAGAAAAAGTTAAAAATTTGCTTTCTAGTATTGGACACACTGTTTCTGATAGCAATTGAATAGTGTCAAAATATCGGTGTTTGTGTTTGCCCAGCATATGGACCAGGGATGCACTGAAAACGTTAGGAGCCATTTCCAGTAAGTTTAAAATTTTTATCTTTAGGGAGGATGCTCAAATTTGAACAGAGCCTGCAGCACACCAGTTTTTATACTTTAACGGGGCGGATGTATTAAATGTTAAATACTGTAGACAATATTCTTATAAATGTTAGTATTTTAAAAAAGAAAAAACGATTACATTTGACAAAAATTTATATTTAAAAAGCTAGTAATATTTTTTTTAAACGGTTTCGTTAAAATACTTATAAATAATGAATCTACACTCGCAGGAAATTTCAAGTCCGTAAAATAAATAGTTTCTTAGAAAATATTCCTTTCATTAACATTGACGAGATAGGCCATTCCTGCTCCCATTAATGAAATGTGATTATCAAAAATAGATCGTCAAATAAGGTCACGTTCAATTTTTTGAAAATTTGAGTATTTTTTGTGTAATTTGGGAACAAAATAATCGCCCGCTCCGCATCTACTGCGCTTCTTGAACGTAATTTCAGACAGTTGAATGCTTTGTAAGTTACAACTTATATATTATTTCATATTTCTTTGTTTCTTACATTCGATATTTTGTTATACATTTACACTTTCATCTTTTAGAAATTGTTTAAAACCTATTTAAAACATGAATTAAAAATTGCTAGCTTTCAGGAAATATCAATTTAAATGCAAGAACGACTCTGGAGCTAATTTTTGTGAATTACGTCGTGTTGTTAGAACAGATTTATCTGTATGAAAAGAGTTACAATTGTCAAATTTGTGTTGATATTTGCTTAAGAATCTTTAGTTTTTACACGATGTAGTTGTATGATTTGTAATGAGCAGCGTTGGGAAGTATTTAAATACTTGCATTTGACATATGTATTTTAAATGCATTTTGTATTCGAAAAACTGTATTTATGAGTTTTTGTGCATGTATTTTAGAGATGCATTTAAATTCATGAAATAGTTGTATTTAAAAAAAGAAGTACTTTAAGTATTTCAAATACAGACAAAGAACAATATAGTTTAGATCGAGAATAATTTTTTTGTTTGATTCCGCTAGTGAATGCACCTCATTGAAACAAAATATAAGCTCCTTCCAGCTGTATATATCGATGTTTCTGGTAGAAAATATAATTTTTTTAAAAACATAGATTTTTTTGCCATCTCTATCCCGAAGACGTGGCGGAAATGCCCGGAGACACTCTGTTGCAAGAGGTGCAAGATGTCGCAGGAAGAATGAAAATGAGACTGTCTGGCATTACGTTATGAAACGCTTGAACTGATAATGTAAATTCTATTGCGACAATGAAATATTTATTTTGTTTCCAGTTGAAAAACACGTACAAAAACTGTGTCATGTTTTTAAATCTTAATATGTGGAAAATGTATTTAACTACAATTACATATTCATCATGGTAAGCATTGCCAACTTTGTTTACCTCAAGAAGCCACCACTGTGCTTTGCGTCATAACCATGATGTAAGATATTTATTACACCCTGTTCGCAACTATTGAATAATTATGCGAATGTAACCAAATTATTTCATTCTAAAGTTCGATGAGTTCCTTGTTTCCTACAGGAGCGTCTTTGAAAGCGTATCTATGTCATCTAACATCATAATGAAATCCTTTCATCATGATGAATCTGGCTTGACAGTGACAAGATGTGACATTTTGGCGGGGATATTGCAAGATCCTTCGTATCACGGTCTATCTTTCTGTAGAGATGACGGGGGGAGGGGTGGTTGTAGTGCGTTTTGGGTTTGAAATACTCAAATATATACGTATACGAGAAAGTATTAAAATGAACAAGGGAAACAAATGTGGCGTAGGTTTGTATTATTATCAGCACTCTGTATTACAATTCTATTAGACAAATAAATTATTTGTAATTTTCTGGGGTTGAAAAAAGGCTTATAAACAATTTACAAAAAGCAAGTTTCTCAGAAAAGTATCCGTTGTCGAATATAGTTTAAATTTTTGGCCAAGTTCAAAAACTTCTCTTCACATCTAAGCGAACCAAATATTTTTTGTTTCTGCTGAATTACGATAACTTCAAGTTACACAACAATACAAGGTATCCAATAAACCCGTAACAACAATAGCAGAAATGCAATAAAAATATATAAGGAATAAGCCGCAGGCACAAACAACGTCTTGATTCACTTACTCGTTCATAATCGTGTCAAGGAGCGTTTAACCAGGCACTGCCGGGAGAAGTCGCCTAACGTTTCATTGAAAATACCATTTCCGCAATTGATTTCAGAGTATTGGGATCTGTACTGAAACTCATGTTCAAACAAAGGGGTGTGATGGTTTGCGCGAGAAGATTTCGACCTCAACGCCTTTAGTCATTCATGCCAGAGCATGACCACTACCTGGTAATTAACACTACAGCTGAACGGCGCTTAGAATATATGTTCCGTTTGTTTTGAAATCGCAGAAACTTCGCTAATATACTCCAGAAAACTATTTATATTTTGAAAGAATTGTAAATGAAAGGATTTCAAGATACACAGTGAAACCTGCTGAAACTGACACCTTGATTAAGTGGTCATCTTTATTAACAGTGATTTTTTCTTAGAACCGATTGATTTTCCGATAAGACACGTGCACATTTTCTCTTTTAACTCTTTCAATCCCAACTTATTTATTATGAAGAAACAACATATTTAAGGCATAAAATTGATAAAGAGAACCATCAGAAGACTTAAAAACAAGTTTTTAACAGTTTGTGCACATTAGTTTACGTTTTCATGAAATGTTGCCATGTGGCTACAGTGAGCACATAGAGAACTTAATATATTATACTGCTCGAGAAAGAAGTACGGTAAAATCTGTCTTTTTGCTAAGTCAATAATAAAATCAGTTTTTTGGGGTTTGTAAAATTCATCCTCACACAACATTTTAAACATTTATACCTTGAAAAGCCACTTGGCAATGGTTCGACGTCAACAAGTTACTAATTTTTACAATAAAAAGGAGCTGTTTGAACTGCTTTCCGTTCGCCTGGAAGGAGTTACTTTCTTTACCTACAAAAGGCATTAATTTCTTTCAGACAAAATTGCATTTCCATATTTTCACGTTGTCTTTCGCGACGTCAAAAATAGATGTAAACAAAGATCAACCTTTGAAATGATTTATTTTAGTTCTGATCTAAAACATGATGTAGACCTACCTTTCTTAAGTTTTTGAACATTTCCCTCGATTGTGTAGTTTGTTATTGTTCATTTCGAGATTTTCATTATTTTTATTCGGCATCTGTTCAGACAACAATATTTCTCTAATAACGACAGTCTTATCATCTTGACAGGACAACAGATTACTGATGTCGTACTCTTTGCTGCATAAAAGAGACCAAATTATTGGATTTATTTGTCATTTATACATTTACTCAAGCCTCTATTATAATAAAAAATATCTTTGCTTCAAACTTAGTTTCTATCATTACCTAAACGGAGTTACAATATATATGAATGAACCTCCTTTTTTAGATTGTGTGTGCTCTATGTGTCCGTTGTCGCCATATGGTGACATCACATTTCTATTTCAAATATCTCTCAAGCTTTTACATAAATCCTTGTATAAAGGTAATCTGTCTAGTAAACAAACCCTATTCTTCAAAACAGAAAATACATTTATCTCAGAAATTCACCAAGACTGAGAAATGTTAAAAATAATTAGACTCTGTAATGTCATCATTAACATTTGAACGCGCACCAAAGAGAAAACAACTCCAGAAATTCACAGAACAAGCGTCTGGCGTATAATCTTTTGTTAAATGATTCAAATAAGTTACAGAAATTCATAGAAATCGCAGTTGTTTAAAATGATATTAAAGCGGTATAATCAGACCCAGTGATGTACCCATGCACCAGATCAAGTGATGTGTAGAAAAGTTATAGGAATTTTTATCCTCTTTAATATTGATTGGAATCATTTTTATACCGTATTTAAGGTTTAAGATTTATAGAGAAAAAAAAAACGAAAGAGACAGAAAAAAATACCATTTTGTCCAACCTCCTGGAGTTAGCAAAGGAGGGGAGGGAGGTCAAAAACTTAGGGTTTTACTAGTGCCTTTGTACATTCAGCATACCTCCCAAAAAAGGTTGTAAGCCCTTTTCCCAGAAGAAATGTACTTGCCGATCGGACTAGAACCTCTTCGCGAACAACTAGTTGGGGCCATTGATCCATTTCAACTTCGACTCCTCTATTTCTCAGGGCGAACCAATGAATGAAAATTATTCCACTCTTGCATATTTGACAGATTGTCTTATTACATACGTTTGTCGTGTAATCGTTCGGATGTGTAATTGGGCTTTTGTGTATACGAGGCCAAGAATGACCCACAGGAAGAGTATTCACACAATAATCGTGATAGGTTATAACTAGACATCGGGATTTTAGGCACAAAAAAGTGATGATTTAGACACCTAAAATAGGTAACAAGATTGTGCAATTAGGCACTATGAGGCATGAAAAGTGGCGTTTTAGGTATTTTAAATAGGTTGCAAAATGGTTAAATCAGGCAGTTAAAACATTAGACACGAAAAGTTATCTTCCTGGAATCTAAAAACTGATCACAAAGGACTAACTTAAGCATTTTTAATTTTTCAGAAAAGCCGTATTATTTTATGGGAGTGACTACACGCATGTTATTTTATTCACTTTCATTTATTTTTATTTCATTCCTTTTTTAACACTCTTCATTTTCAACTCAGATGCACAGGAAATGGGTGAAAGTACCTAAGAAGTGCGTGCTGATCGGAGACGAGCATGAAACATCCTCTTTATATTGACTTAGAGAGCTTCTTATTTTGGGTGCATTGGATGAGAGATTTCGGCGCGAAGTCGATTGTGTATTCAAACAGTGAATATTCGCGTTTCGGGAAATTTGGAAAAGCATTTGCCTTTTGGTACAACATATTTAAAAACTGAGTAATTAAAATATGATAATTTTTTAAAATTACTTGTTTTAGCCAGTTTCAGGAAAAAATATTAAAATAGTAAACCAACAACAATAGTCAAGTCAAATAGTCAGTATTATATTTAAATATTAAAATGATTAACCGCCGCCCTTTAGGACGTTTTAGGCACTATTAGAAGCTTTCAGTAGATGTATTTTTTCATGATTCGTAAATGTCTGCAATTATTTTTCACAACCTCTTAAATTTAAGAATTTGTCATAAATACAGAGCTCTAGATATAACCGTATAGGTTATTTCGTAGCTGGGGCATGTGATACCCAGGACAAAAGAGATAATAAGTACGTAGGTAAGTCAACAAATAAGTCGCAAAACGGTACAGAGGTAATATGAATGAACGTAACGTCTTGAAATGTATTTCACTTTTCTATTCACCCTGAACATCAGATTCTTATCCCATTTCTTTACAAGGCCTTCAAAGCCGACAGCAAAGAAGTCGTTTGGTTGCAGATGCAACAAACTTGTAACCTTTGCAGTTACAACATAATCATTTTCAAAATTTCGGCCACCTAAATGACATTTTTGGGGTCAGATGAGATTAATGTGTACCTTGTGCATGGTCTCTTGAGCTCTTGAATCTCTGCGCTAAATCATAGACATATTTAGTTGAATAACAGGAACAACAGGTAGCGTTAGTGTGAACTACCGTGTCGGTTTTGCCTCACCCTTTTCCCAGCTGCTATCTATCAGTGCCAAAAATACATTTTTTGTTCACATTTTCTCTATTTTTCGGTACACTAATAGTTGAATTGAAATATTACTTTAAGAAGATTAAAAAATGGTTCTAAACGAAAATTTTTATTGACAAATTTAGAGCCATTTTTGAGAAAATGCTCTTTGAGCGTTTCTAAAAAGTGCAAAATTGAGATAATTTTCACAAACATTTGAATTTTTGTGAAACTTCTTCAAAAATCAATAATACAATGTGCATTGTACTCACAAATGCAATAATATATACAAAAAATGTTGTGTCATTAATAAAGACGTGAGAGATATTTAAAAATACATTTGGATATTTTTTGAAAATTCAAAGATTGTATCTGCATGGCGTTTATGGAATGCTATTCAGTTAATTCAGCACTAACAAAAGAAAAAAGTAAAGAAACATTTGGATCCGTTTTTGAGAAAGTCTTGTTACAATTGTCATCAAGTCTTGTTGTCATCCCGCCCACTGCTTACGTAGAATAGAGAAAGGGTTGTAATGCTGCGGGAAAACTGCGGGATTTCGAGAGAAAACTACTTACGCGCCCTGGTGACGAAAAAGTACATAAAAAGTGAATAACGTTCCTCGTGGAAGCGAGGAAACTCGCAGAACGTACCAGTTCGATCAGCGAGCATAGAAATAACCAATAAACTCAATATTTTAATGAATACTACTGAGTCTGTTTTATGAAGGAAAAAAGACCATTACAATAATAAAACATTATTTAATTAGTGAGATGCTAAACGCTATTAGTATGTGTCATGATATTTAGGACAGAAACTGCCCAAGGCATCATTTATCGTATGTAGCTCTCTAAAGCACAAGACACTACTTGCAAAAAATAATTCGAGTATTCCAGGATTTTTTTAAATTTCCATAAGGCTTCGTTCGTGTTTAGTGTTCATTGTTATGCCGCTGCATACCGGAATTATAATTTGCAACAAAAAAGTATTTTAAGAATATTTAATAGATTAAATGAGTACTACACATAAAACACTTATAAAAATTAAAAAAATAAAAGTACTCTAGTGTGCAGCAAGCGATGTTTTCCTAAATCGACGGTTTCACCGAAATCGCGGAGAAACGACTCAATGCCTCTCCGTTGGTAGATACCGCGTCCGTGTTTACTGTGACGAGATTTCCAAACCGTTTTGAATTTCCCGCCCAGAAGTAACATTTAAACGCAATTTTCTCGAAGACAATTTTTTTTTCGAAAAAAAAAATTGGATCTGCCTTCCTTCATGACATTCAACATAGACTCTAGGCTATTGTTTTGTGATGGGAGCTTCCGAACATTCTTTGTACACAGTTGGCCTTAAACGTTCGTCCTCGTGAAAGTTTGCAATATATCTCTGCCGGAAAACAAAAACGTATGCACATATTACAAACTCAACAGTTTTCACAGAATAAGAAGTGTTTGTGAGAAACCCTAGAGTATCAATTATTAACAGGATTTTTACCAAGTTTAATATTCGTGAATCAATCTGGATAATGCAGCGTGTCCTTAAATTTGCAATGGATATTTAAATTTTTGTGATGATTTATATAGTGCCCTAACGGAATTTTACAAATTTTCTCAAAAATAACTTCATATTTTTCTTCGACTTTTTCTGGATTAGAGCAAAGAACGCTTATAAAAAAGACTCTTCTTTGATTTTCGTCGAAGTTTCTAAAATTTCAAAACTTTACATGTTTTGGCGTCTTCCTACAACTATAATATTGCAGATCAGGCTTTTACTTTCTCGCATACATAAGTATATACGGAGTAATACGAAGTATAGAGAAAGTTATGTAATGCTGCGGAAAATAGATTTCGAGATTTCAACGGAATACACTTTTTGGAGCCCCTGATATCGAAAAAGTGTTTTTTTTCAAAATGTCTGTCCATCTGTCTGTCTGCTGTCCGTCTGCCCCTGTGAACACCACTAGAACTCAATCATACGTAGAATTTTTTACAAAATTCCTCGGTCGATCTGCCTCGAGTCGAAGGTTTGCGATTTTGGAAAACGTTCTTTATAATTTGGGGGTACTTTACATGACGCTGCTAGAACACTTTCAAAATTTTCTCAAAAAGTCTCCAAATTTTTTTTTACATTTATTGTAGGAATAGAGTAAAATACACTTATAAAGGTAACGTAGGACCGATTTTCAGGGTTAACTCTGAATTTTCGAAAATTTCAAAAGTTTCAATTTTTTCGGCGTGTTCCTTCACCTACAAAGTTGAAGATAGAGATTTTTCCTTCAAATGAAGTTTGTTCTCTATATTTAATTCTTTGAAAAACGTCATATACATTTTAATGAAAATTTGGGTAGTTTTCGCAAAATGTTGCGTGCAATATGTGCAATTTTAAAAAATAACAAAAACAAGATTTTCTTAAAAACGGTTCCAATTTTTTTAACATTTTGGTGGGAATAGTGCTAAATGTACTTTATTAGATGACTTAAACGTCATTTTGCTCTATTATTTTATTATTTCTAAAATTACACAAATGTAATATTACACTTGCCTCTCACGTCGTGATTATTTGCACTAGCGGCGATTTGTTCACATTATTGCATTTATGAGTGCATGAGCTTTAAATGATATCATATAAAGTTTCTCGAAAACCCAAAAGGTGTCTGTTAAAATGAGCTCAATTTACCGCATTTTTAGACAAATTACGCGCCATCTCCTAAAAAAAAGGCTCGAAATTGTTTTCTTAAAATTGTTCGTACGAATAGTGTAAATTGAGATGACATAAAATTAATTTTGCTGTATTCTTTTGTTTTTAAAAAATTACACAAATTAATTTTTTTTAAATATTTCTCACGCCCTTAATATGCACATTTCCAGCAATTTGTTTGCACTTATGCATTTGTAAGTAGAAGTGCTTTAAATGATTTCCAATGAAGTTTTTCGAAAACTCAAAAGATTTCTGTGAAAATGAGCTTCCAATTTCGCATTTACACTAACGCTTAAACGCCACTTTCATTAATACGGCTCCAACTTTCTTAACGGAACTTTTAATGTATGATGAGGCTTTACTTTTCTATAATATGCTGTAAGTAATATTTTGGATCCATCGTTAGGAAACAGAAGAACTGAGAAAATTTGAAGAAAAATGCAGATTGGACGGTGACAAATGGCAGCTGACAAAAAGATGGGGCAAGGCCGAAAAGCTAGCCAAGACCAAAGAAATTGGAAAACTAACTAGTACGAGAAAGTTTGTGACATTATGTAGCACCACTAGTATCATAATGAAATCTATTATTCAAAAAAAAGTTTGAAAATATGAGCAGTTTCGTGTTTTTTAGTAAAATAAGGAAAAAGTTTTAAAACTTAATGTGCAAACTTTGTTTTTTTCGAACTCTTGTTTTTTATTAAAACTGAATGTTTGAAAATTGCAATTATTCACTTTATTTTTAAGTTAAGGTTGTTATGCGGTCTTGGACGGTTGGTGTGGTGGGCAAGTTAAATATTTACTTCAACTAAGTGGTCATTTTCAAATTCCAACATCGGCAAACCTTTTTGATTTGAAAATACTTGGTGGGTTCAAATAGTATAATATTACGTAACTGTTACAAATCATGCCAGAAAGTACGTGCTATTGTAGCACCACTAGTTCATTTATGCGACCGATCTATATGCGCTAATGCTGCCGAAATATCTCATTGGTTTCCAGGGGATTAGTTTTCATATTGTATTGTGTTCTACGAAAACATCATTGTGCTAAACTAAATTACCGAAAATGTTTTACTGACTTCGAAGCCCGATCACGTGCATGGGCGTGCGCATCGGAAAACAAGAGGGGCAGGGCAACTACATTTCTAGCCTCCTTTCACATTGAACATTTTATTTATTTTTTACACGACATATTTTTCCAGTAAATGAATAAAACCTTCTGTGAGGAAAATTAAACTATATCGTTAAGCACACATTTATTAAATAGAAATATATTAGTGGACCCGACAATGCTTTGCTATTGCAATGTATTTTACGAGTGGGGGTCTCGGTGGGGGAGGGGTTAGCTTACTGGCCTTTGAACTCCCAGCGCGCGGGTTCGATCCCGGCCGAGGCGGGGAAGGGCGGAAAATCCACAGTAGCCATGTGACACTTGTGGCATGTAAAAGAACCCTGGCGGTATGCCCGGCAAAATTAAATCCCTCCGACAACATCCCCCCTAACGAACCAGACAGTACGAATTTAGTTAATTGAGACCGGCATTTGGCGGAGAAAGTGAGAGTCAAATACCAGGCGTATTTAGGGGACCGCCCGCGAGGTACGCCTGCTCGATAAAGGCCCCCGGTCCCGCGTCGCGGGTAGGCTTCCAAGGTCGCCTGGGTCGAAAAACTAAGGTGCGGAACAATTGCCTTAGAGCAGTCTCCCAGTCACGTACTATAAATAAATAAATGAATTACACTTCATGTGCTACTGGTCACATGATTGTTAAATACGTTTTACGCACGCTCTGAAAAAATTTTAATAGATGAAAGACTTTTTTGCGAGTAATAGGTTTGTTCTATGTTCAGGTGGAACATGGTTTTCAAGTATCCTATTGTTGAAATGCCTCAAGTTTGGGCCTGCATTCGCTATTCCACTGTCTTGGAGTTGACATTTGACATACCTGTCCAAAATACCGTTCAAGAAGTAATTTTGGCCGGTATTTCACAATCGCAGGGGCAGAATATGCAACGAAGACGCGCTTAATTCTTGAGGGTGCGGCGGGTTGCGTATCGCTTCTGTTCAGGGGCGCTTGAGTCAGCATAAAATCATCATCAACGCGCGTCTATGCATGACAGATATACACACATTCCCGCTGTAGTGTGCCTGTATTCTTTGAGCTAGTGCAATCAATAAGTTGACAAAGTTTTATCGCAATAGGATTAACGGTACTGCAGCGCTTACAATACGAATAAATATT
>BLKR01001849.1:0-243413 GCA_011170035.1 Teleogryllus occipitalis | reverse complement strand
ACAAACCCCCCAAAACGTGTATTTCTACTAAGAATATGGAGATCATTTTTACATTATATAACATTAGCTTTTGAGGAGTTCAGGGTATTGAGATTCGACTAATAAAGGCTCCACCGCATCTCCAATGCTAATTATTTTGTCATAAGAATGTCACTCTCGTTCGGCGCGACGCTCCGGCGTCGATTGCGCGCCGGGTGCGTGTCAGCCCGGGTCGAGTGAGACGGTGGCAGGCAGCGTCGCCCCTCATTTCCATGGCAAAGGCGCGCCTGCCCTGAATTTTTAGAGGAGCGCCCCGCCCCCCTCACCCCCGCCCTGCCCCACCCCTCTCCGCCCCGCCCTACCCCCAGCCCCGCCCCCTGCCCCCGCTTGCGCCCGCCCGGGCCACTCCGGAGCGAGGAGGTCACAGGTGGCGATGTGCGGAGAGGATATTGAGCGTGATGAAGGCGGCAACGGGGGGCGACGCGGGTGGCCGAGGGGATGATGTCGTTGACGTCCCTGGGGCCCGGAGTTTGAAGCTCGTTTGAGAGCACGCTCCGTTTGAGAGGTGAAGGCTGAAGACGCGGCGCCCGGGGCAGATGATGTTTCGATTGGCCCGGCAAAGAAAAATGTTGATGAAAGTGGGAATTTTTTTTCGCCTTATGTATAGGGTTGTAAATAGATTATGGATGGGAAATGAAGGTTGTTCGGATGTGATGTGTTTATTGTGACCCAACCAGGCTTACGTGCAAAGCTGTAGCTTGATCTACCTCATATGTGTAAATAATCTACAATTTGGCGGTGTTTCGCAG
Source organism: Teleogryllus occipitalis (assembly GCA_011170035.1). Lineage (NCBI taxonomy): Eukaryota > Metazoa > Arthropoda > Insecta > Orthoptera > Gryllidae > Teleogryllus > Teleogryllus occipitalis. The sequence continues at coordinate 242,625 of BLKR01001849.1, read as the reverse complement.
GAAGAGGTCATCCCTGAAAATTATAAAAATTAAGATTATAGGGTATGGGATTTCTATAAACATGTTTCTGCGAATTGTAATAAAGATCAACCCCTCAACCCGTAATCGTCAAGTATTACCATTTATGGTTAAAAAAATTATAATGAACGTAGTTATGGCTGTAGAGAAGAAATTGAAATATGTCGTTTTCTCTAAACACATTCAGCAATGGTTGGTATCTTGCTGCACAATATCGTCCAATGAATCCATTAACTAAAATCAAATTTTTGTAGGACGGGGATATTCAATAATTCAATTTCTAAACACATTTATATTTAACCAAAGGTGTGGGGAACATCCGCTACTCTGATACTAAATATAGCCTCTTCTGGCTTCACAAGAAACAGTAACAGCTGGGTAGACAAGGCTGACGAGGTCGGAAAGAATAGGTGTCCGTCCAAGAGAGACGTGATATGCTGGAGCTGACTATCTGCTGACAAGTGATGCAGTCTCTCCAGCGTGTTATCACTATTGCTAATACATACATATTTTCCACTTCTAGTCACAAAGTATACTCCCTTGAAATGTCAATGTAAATATCCATTTAAAATTATTTAAACATTATTTTCTGATCGATATCTTACGAATTTCGCCTGTTTTCTTAATATTTATACAATTTTGTTTTAATTTGTTGGGTCTACAAATTGACGCAACGCGTCTCCAAGCCCCTTAAGGGGCATTGAGCGCTTTGCGCTGGGGGAGTAATCCTCCATTACCTTTAAATCATGTCACGTCACCTTGCAGTCAGTTGTCAAGAGGACCGCCAGGTAGCATCTCGGCGTACGCGCCTCCTGCTACGCGCTCCTGCGTCACTACCCAGCGGCCAGATTTGGGAAGGATTAAGGATAGGGGGAAGGTTTAGGACACGTCACAGGGGTTGGACTAGCCCTTGTGAAGCAGCCAAACTCGTTTTGTTGGAACAAATTTAACATGAGATTCGACGGGAATCGAACCCGGTGAAAGGCTAGCGACTTCGCTATGTGCCACGAGCGTGCCAATTTACTAATGGTTCTGCATGTTTTGCTGAAAAACGTTTATTATTACCCATATTTATTTACTTTATTGTATTGAATTTAATTTTTAATTGTATAATGTGATTTCCTATTAACATGGTGGCTAATATCAGTTTCAGGTTTAAATTATGCATGATATTTAAACGCAAAATCACCACCGTTTCGAACATTAAAAAATCTCTAAAGCGGCAGCTAATGAGTTCTGGGAATTGTATTCAAGGGTGGCGCTCATGTTAATTGTTAAATATTCATAATTTAGCGGCAGGTTTGTAGAAAATTGTGGAAAATAAGATTAATTAATATTGCTCTTAAAAAAGTTAATGGAATGGTCTAATAAGAGTGAAGTGTCGGATCAATGTGCATAAGCATTATGAGACAGTGTGATGACTGGTTAAGACACATTTCAATACATATTTTGGAAGATATTTATTATGTTTATGCAAATAAATCCGGATCTCTCTTAAAAAGAGATATAATCTTTTGTCTGTGCCTGTCCTTAAAATTTTGTTGGAGAGATATCAATAACTTCCTCAACAATTATTGTTATGATGGAGTTAAGGAATTGATGCTGCTCTCACGTATATGAGACAACGTTTAAAGGTAGCTTGAAGTCAGATTACGTATAACAAGCACTGGCTGATAAGAGTAGGAAGGTGACGCACCCAGCAGATAATCGCTTAGTGCAGTAAAAAAAACATTCATGAAAATGATTTTTGTTGTTGTTCGCCATTAGGTCTGTTAACATATATACTGAGGGTTATGAGCTATAAATAGTTAGGATGTTGCGTGTTTAACAATGTTAGACTTCGGTAAATGGCTGTATATTGATCTCATGTACATGACTGAGGTTAAACTACAATTAATCAGTGGCATATGCTCAATGAATGCGAGTGGTGTGTTGCACACCCAAGTTTTTCATCTCTCTTAAAACCTTTGTTAAACATATTTTCTATTCCTCGAGAACATCTCTCTGTTCCGTTTGTACTTTTCGTTTTTTCCCCATGCGCTTTCCAATGGGCATCTGTCACCTCCAAGGATGTGACAGGCCGAGAAACATCCCTTCGACAGCCTCGATTCGTTAACGAGGTCATTGAACTCTCACCATGTGCTGCGTGCAAGTTGAGAGGTTTTGGTCGACGGTGATGCGACGCTGAGTGTCGCATCTCTGACTTTTCAATGGCGCTTCTATATTCCCTTCCGAAAGCTTCATCATCGCGTCCCAGTGGTCACGTGCTAGCGACTGTGACCTCCATAGCGGATTGGAAGAGGGGGGATGACCACACTACACATGCATGCACGTATTATTGTTTTGTTTATTATCGTCAGAGCAAGCAATGCACAATTAACAATTCTCAATGATTCTCAAAGAAGGTACAGTAGGTATGTACATCATAACATGAACAGACAGCTTAATTGGTCTGCCTTATTTAATCCGTAAAACTGATCGCATCCCCATGATCACTGAGCAGGGGACGCTACTGCAATTAATACAAACTTATCTAAAATTATAAGCGATCTTCTTTACATTTTGGTGAGCGGTAATTTAACGTCTTTCGGGGATAGAGTTTGATTCTCATTTGAATTGACTCACCATTTGAGAGAGTGCAGTAGTAAGGCTGAAGACGTGGTGCCTAGGGAGCTCCGATTTACGTTTGTTACTGCCTCAAAAACGGAAAATGTTAATGGAATTCTTCTTTGTCCTTTTAATATATATTCAATATGGCTGCAATATGTAGGTCGTCCAAATGTGACGTGCTTTTCTGGTTGCGTGATTTGCTTGAGATTAATCACATGGTCGCACTTCAATAAATAGAAAAGAATACGAAATTTGTGCATTTATATTTACATTTTTGTATTAATTTATATAGTTAAAATTCTACTCTTAAAAATACTGTAGAATGAAATAACTTACTCAGCAATTAACTTTGCGGCGGAGTTAAAATATTGGCGTCTTCCCTCAGGGCGGGGTTTGAAGCTCGTTTCAGCTCAGGCTCCGTTTGAGAGCGTGCTGTAGGAAGGCGGAAGCCAGGGTGCCCAGGGCAGTCACTGCTTCGGGGGGCGTTCGTTACGGCCGCATCAAAGGGAAATATGGATGAAAGTGGGATTCTTTTATTCATCATGCCGGTTGCAATCATATATTCAAGGTTGTTGTAAATGTACATCATTAGAATGGAACAATGTTACTGTTGTGAAGTGAGGTTTTAATAAATATATGCAGGTTGATAACAATGTGATAATAATTCAATTCAATATTGTTAATTTCAATTCAATTTAGTATTGATAATTTCAATTCAATTCAATATTGATCATTTCAAATCGATTCAATTCAATATTAATAATTTCAGTTCAATTCAATTCAATATTGATAATTTCAATTTGATTCAATAGTGGTAGGAATGTGATCACCCATTAATTTTCCCCCGCCACTTTTTACTGATTATATTACATTAAAAGTCTCAAAATCTTCTCGTATATTTCGTAGGATGTCTTATTTTAAAACGGACAAGTGTTTTCTTACTCAATAGTGCAGGCATGTCAAGATCGCGGGCAAGGTAACATGCCCACTAGAGGTCGTAGGCAGTGAGACAAGAGAAATTAGTGCGAGATTTAAAAGTAAGGATTGCAGAAATTGTTCCGGAGTAGCGGTACATCACTGGATACGTGGCTCATAACAGTCTTCTGGAGAAGTCAGTTGAAAATATTATTGCCTCAAATTTAGCTATATAAATACCCATTTTCTCTTCAAACATTTAATGAAAATGATCCATTAAAATGAAATAATACATCAGTCACATTTCAAATTCTCAATTGAGAGAAAAATTAAACATTTTGAATCGATAGTATCTTGATTTTGTAATCTGCTTACTTGAAGAGTCATACAATAGCATTAACTTTCATATGCGTTCCGGTTAGGAGGTTTATCAGGCAAAGATTCTTGTCTGTCAAAAGGGTTGTCCCTCCATAAGCGTGAATTTTTGACTCATTGAGACTTCCGTTGTGACAGCGGGGATATTTTGGTATTCCATGATAAAAATTATAGGATATGAGAAGTATCGACCTCAATAGTAGGCTATACAAATGTTACTGTGTAAAAAATTCAGCCATACACATATTTCGGGAATTTTGACGGGGGGAATAATTTCAGAAACACGTGTATGGCCGAATTGTCTACCCAGTAAATTTATATAGCCTACTATTGTTGTTGATACCTTTTACAGCCTGTAATTTCAATCATAGAGACTTGTTAATTTATTACACATTATTGCTAAGTTCTCGTACAAACAAAACTAAAACCTGGAAATAATTCCCCATTAGAGCACATTCGTGCCTCTTGGCAAACATGTTCGCACAAAATACAGAATTTAAAAATAAAATCTAAATATTCATATAAATGCAGCCTTCCACACTCAGACGCATTTTTGAATCTGTATCGTTAAGTAACGCCAAAACGAAGTGTTTTTAATGCCTTATAAACTAAACTTTTGAAGCCAAAGGTCTCAAAGAAAAGTTTTACACACCGTTTCCTTCCTCACACTGAGACCTTCTTGAACGTAAATTACGTTTTAGCTGGTTCGACGCTTCACGATTCTACCCGATCTGCTCAGAGCTTATAGAATCTGCAACAGTATGTGAAGCTTAATTTCTCGATATTATACGCGATTACGCGATTGAATTACAAGGGTTTACCTGTCTGCTCGGTAATTTCTTTAAATATGGATAGATTGTATTGACAGGAATGTGTTGTATTGTTATCAATTACAAAGAGACATAAAGAACAAGTGACGGAGGATAAGAAGGTATTTAAAAGAAAGGTATATTATAAGCCTAATTGTTGAAGACATTTGCGAGAGGCTCGCTCAAGACCATCTACATGTGTTGGAAGTAGTCTTGATATTACGGATGGCCCTGACTCTCCAACTGATTTCGGACGAATGAACCGACAAAATCAAACGAAACAGATCTTCGTCCGACAGCAGATGTTTCTGGACCCCGTCGGAAAAGGACGTTCGGGTTCAAAATGACCATTTCCAGTTACTAGCACATGGTTGAACGAATCGCGCGTATCTGACGGAAACGTCCGGCGTCGGCCGACCGAAATTTTTGGCACAATCGGTTACACTGACTGCCATCGAGTTCCGCTGATGGCAGATTTTCAACATTTAGATACTCATCTGGAGATAATTCAACCACTGTCCCGAGGAGAATTCTTGCAGTGAGGTACACTGATGGGACATTTTTTATATCTGCCATAAATTCCAAGCAGAAATCTTAACAGGACCCTAAAAACGGGCTAATCCGCGTGCGATCGTCTTTTCTCCTTCATTATCCTTCATTCTCTCTTTTTACACACACTTACATGCACTGCACTTCAGCACATCGGGGAACTTCGGCTTATCCGAGTTGGGTTAGTGCTCTGGTAGAAATGAAAGGAAGTTTTCTCCAAAATAAATTTTAGACTCGAGTAAGTTAAACAAAAGATGAAAAAGAATCTGTCGTTTACTAATGACACCACTCTAAGATTCATAGTTGTTATAATTTGATTATTGAAAGAAAATTGCATCCACATTCAGTAATCTAATGGAACATTTAAAGATTCTCAGTATTAAAGTACTTGCTAGGTAAGTTGATTTTATACTGTGTAGCTATAGATATTTAAATGTGATTTGATGATGAATACAAATTCAATATTTATAGAATATTACGAAATAAAAAAATTAATTTTATTGATAGTTAAAAGTGAAATATCTTAAATATAACATGATACTTGAATTACGTATAATGAATTTTATAAAAGATTTTATCACTGCCAATTGAACGAATATTAAAAAATAGATAAGGTAATAGAATATACAAGTTATTTTCAGTGATAACTGATAACGCCTAATCTGTATTTAAAAATGTATTACAGAATGAATAAACATTTGGCATAATCTTAAATTATACATATCTTACCCACTTTCAAAAGCGTTTGTCAAATTAAGAAGTTGAAACCTAGTCGGGCTTTTTTATTAACAGTAAGAATCACGAGATTTCGTTTTTTTATTCCTCCACATCTCATAGATATTCATATGAAGTTAAACGTGAACTTGGATACAATGATTAAATTAATCTTCATTTATATAAGTATCAAACATATTAAAATTTTCTATTGAATGCCATATGTGAAAAAATTGAAATTCATAAGGACTACTGGAAGTGAATAAATTTTAAATGTATTTAAAAAATAGATAAGTGAAAAAGATTAACATATACGAAAATTACCGTAATCAAATAACCATTGATCATTCTCAATTATATAATTGATATTGAAATTAGATAGAATCATTATCAGCCTAGAAATTAACAAACGTAATTTATAAGAAACTTGTTTTTTAATATAGTCGAATTTTAATTTGTTGTCAACCCTGATATTAATTTAAGGCATTTCTTAATTTTGTGGATACTAATATTTATTGAAAGATGTGTTATACAATTGAATCTATCAGTACTATATAGCCATTCATCCTTTGATTTGCCAAACAGTTCATTGCTTCCAAACACGTCCATACTATATTAAGCACAGTTCGCGCACGATGTTGGGGAATTTGCCTCTTCTCTCCAATATGATTTCTGACTGTCCACATTATGCACTTACTGACTATTGTAAACAGCGCAATACGGTAATAAACAAGCAAGTAATATGGCATGCAATTCGGAGAAATTGTTATGTTGCGTCCCAAGACCCTACAATGTGATCCCTGTTTAAAACTTGCAGCTGTTCGAATGCTACGAAACTTCATCCAAACATACTTTACTCTAAATAGTTACAATTTACGCCACAGCATCAATCGTAACAGACAGTGCTCATATCGAAACGATCCTACGCCTGAATTGCAGTCATGCAAGTTTTGAGACTACTGACGCCATCTATGTCACCGTGCGAGAAATTTAAATCAATTGATTTTTGCAATGTCATTCATCAAAGTTTCTATGTCACCGTGCGAGAAATTTAAATCAATTGATTTTTGCAATGTCATTCATCAAAGTTTCATTTCTGTGTACTTGTTTATTTGCAGGGCAAATGGCGTTTAAAAATAAAGCATATTTTATGCGCACTGAATCCAAAAACATATTTTACAGAGGCCACTATATACATTTAAAGAAAGAACAATATCGCATAGAAAAAGAGAAACAAGGAGAGGCGTGTTATACTTTTCATTTAAGGGAACACTCCAAAAGGATAAATAAAGGCAATTAACATTTTATATTTATGTCCAAGAATATTTTCATTGACAACAACTGAATACTACCGTCATGAGAACAAGAGACAAGTAAAAGTAGTATAGCAATCGGATCGCTTTGACGTCAGGAACTATTCTGTTTTTCAAAGGTGCTCTTTGATAAATGTAACAAATATTTATATGCATAAAATAAATATATGCATAAAATAAAAACAAAATAAAATAATTTAAATTTATACTGACAGACATTTACAAGTGAACATATTGCATGAAATGTAACATTACAAGTCCACGTAGCACGACACATAAGGACAACGCAAGCACGCGCGCGCGCACACACACACATACACACACACACACACACACACACACACATACACATACATATACACACACACATATCCATGCCCGCGGCAGGATTCAAAATCGCGACTTTTCGTGCCGAGGCAACTACAACCTTAGCAATCTCGGCTATCCAGGACGGCACAATGAAATATTATATTTGCATTTTTCAATCAAAATGAAAACTTAGATTATTTTTGAGTTTTTCCCAAGTTCCTGGGTATTTCACGAAACCATAGAAACCCTTCCATTAGGCCGAAAGTTATGTAGTTTTCTTTCACTTTCGGCGCGAATCATCTATATTATTTCAGGAGTATACATACCTTTGGTGGCTTTCACAGGCAACCAATCTTTATAAATGAGGTGTCTTAAAGTATGAGAATTTCACGGAAACATGACAAATTGCATTTTGACTTAAAAAAATTGAGGATTTGTTTTAAAAAAATAAACGCATCTAAATATTCATATTAAATGCAGCCTTCCACACTCAGACGCATTTTTGAATCTGTATCGTTAAGTAACGCCAAAACGAAGTGTTTTTAATGCCTTATAAACTAAACTTTTGAAGCCAAAGGTCTCAAAGAAAAGTTTTACACACCGTTTCCTTCCTCACACTGAGACCTTCTTGAACGTAAATTACGTTTTAGCTGGTTCGACGCTTCACGATTCTACCCGATCTGCTCAGAGCTTATAGAATCTGCAACAGTATGTGAAGCTTAATTTCTCGATATTATACGCGATTACGCGATTGAATTACAAGGGTTTACCTGTCTGCTCGGTAATTTCTTTAAATATGGATAGATTGTATTGACAGGAATGTGTTGTATTGTTATCAATTACAAAGAGACATAAAGAACAAGTGACGGAGGATAAGAAGGTATTTAAAAGAAAGGTATATTATAAGCCTAATATGGAAATGGAAAATAGGGAAGAGGGTTAGGTTTAATATGCAATAGTTTTCTCACGGGTACTGTAGTTAAAAAATTAGTAGAGATATTAAAGCAAAAGATTACTTGAATAAAGTACCGTTTTTATAGAAAAATTTTTAATATTAGCCACAAAATGTTTGATATTATGAACCATTATGTTTTCACTACCGTCCAATAGTGCCTTCAAAAGAGCATCCTGCCAATTCTCCTCCACATGTCCCCGATAATGAAAGACAGGCGAGGCAACAATACTAAGAACACTGAAAAGCAGGGGCTTCCACGCCGCGAATAAGGGCGCGGGAACAATTCGAAACCTCAATAGCTCTCGGGGACGAGCCCTTGAATGCGGCCCCGAGCGTTCGTCAGCGTAATCTCCTTGCTCTGCGAACGAACATCACCGCCGCCTGTCGTTGGCGCTCCCTTTCGCGGACGAGACGAGGTTTCTATTAAAGCGGCCGTCATTACCGACATCAATTAGGGCCATGTTGTCCACGGGTATTGATTATTCGGCTACCGGTTCAAATACGGTCACGGCCAGTTGCCCTTTTCACGTCCGCGTCATGCAGGAGGGTCGTTTGTCATTTTAGTAGCCCACTCATTGTATTTGGCTGCCCCGTACGGAATACACGCGATGGGTCTACGTCTAATAGAACGTACAATAAGCCGATCAAATACTGTGTGTGTGTGTGTGTGTGTGTGTGTGTGTGTGTGTGTGTGTGTGTGTGTGTGTGTGTGTGTGTGTGTGTGTGTGGCACAGGGCGAGCGGAAAGTTTCCTAACCAATTATTGGAGAGGGTCTATTTTTTTAAACTTCGAAAATTTTATGGTGTTTGCAATTTTATGGTTCTAAAGTTTTATGACTCGCATAGTTTTATGGTTTCTATACGTAGGAATGGTAATTGTTGAGAATGCTTCATTAATTTCATATGACTCATAAGTTGTTTATATGCTGATATTTATCAATTTATGCAGTAGGCTACGCATAAATCTAGTCATAGTAAAGTGATCCGATATCTTTTTACAATTTTATGGAAGATTTACAGAAAAAAACTTCAATATTTCAGGATATGATAATTTTTTTCATACATTCAATTTATATTTTTCATTCTTAAATGCAATATTTGGTCACTTAATATTTCTTTATTTTTAATAATTTATTATTTTACGTCTTTAAACATTATACCAGGTATCCATACCACCAATTCACCCTCTAAAATCTCCGTAATCTTTGGCATACTAGGACGTTTTTTGTTTTCTATTTACAACCTAAAATTCGAATTCTGAATTTTTTAAGTCGTTTTAAAATATTAGATTTTATTGTGTTAGGTCATTTGTAGAAAGAGACAAAATGTATTCATAATTTATTTTCTTACGTACGTTTCAGCATTTTATTGGGCCTCAATTAGCAAGTGAAATGAAATATATCTAAAGTTATGTTACCTAGTTACGTAGTGATAAAGTGCACAATATTATATTGGCTGGTGAAGAAGAGAGGAAAAGGGTTTACTAAATTGTCTTTTAAAATATTTATAATAGAATTACGGAAATAAACGTCGGACTTCATTTAAAATTTCTCTTTTACTATGAGCAATTCCTCCAAAGATTATTTCCCAACAACACCCTTTTTTCAGTGTGCAAATTAGAAGAATATACTAGTGTTGTTTTCATTGGGATAAGAATTGCATGAATTATTGGTTAATACAAAAAGTTTTATCCCGGATCGAATGTACGGTGTGAATAATGAATAGCAAACAATAATTACACGCAAGTAACCATGTTCAAAATTGCTATGCAACATTTTGGCACGTAATTCATTTTATTTTCACATTTTCAGTACGTTCTTGTTTCCGTCAAACACTTAATTGCCACTTTCAGCCCCCTCAGCAACGTTTAATCACGCATCAACTACGGCGGTGATAGTGATTACATTATCTCTTTTATCACCAGCACACATTACAGTCGCGACATTATGCTGTATCGCTCTATTAACTTGTCAACTTAATGTTGGTCAAATATGCAAAATATCGTCAAGAGAGCTGCTCGTCGGCCGAAGCCAGGCCGCGCATTTGCAATGGAGATGAACGAAGCGGTCCGTGCAGCTTCGGAGCCAGGGGGCCGTGAAGAGGAGGGGAAATCGAGGGGGAAGGTGAGACACGGCGGGCGTGACTCCGTAAAGGCGTGAGATTGGGCTACCCTACAGTTTCCGACAGATGGGAGGCTGAGAAAGATCTTTCAGATTTATAAACTCAATAACATGAAAGAGTGGTTCCGTTCGTATCGCATTGGATTAGTCTTCAGTATTTTTGAAGCAATGAAAAAACGCGAATATGAAGAGGTTTGGAAGAAGAAAGAAATGATAAAATAAGTAATGTTTCATGGAAATGTGATTTCATTCTGTGCACTTCCTCTAGAATTCAGTGGGAAATATAGTTATTCAAAATACCGTTCTCCATGATGTCGTTGCAGAAAGTATTGTTCCTTGACGAAGGTAATGATGACAGATAAGAGCCTAAATAAATTGCTGATTTACCCTTGAAAGTATATTTTATAACATTGGAGCGAATGTTTTTGTTAACAATCCTTGCACAAAACGCTCATTTTCTTTCTGTATTCAAAATTTTTGGTATATGGTTTAAAGTAGGTTATCACAGAATTTTGAAGACGTGCACAGAATTCATGTTTCCCCGTGAGCACTTCACACGCAGTTTTTTGACCTAAAAATAAATAAAAATAAAATGATTCCAGGGATCATGATATTCTGTATCATAATTTTATTTCCTCTGATGGGTTCTGTTTTGAAATAAATAAACCTGCGATACATAATTTCTTTTTATTACAATTCCTCTCAGAGAATGTGTTATTAATGCATTAAAGGGAATGGTAACTAATGACAAATTTGTCACGATATTGATTTGATTAGTTTACTGTTAAAGTGCTTGCTCACATCTGTAATATCTATTTCCATCTTGTTATGTACTCCAAAGAAGACACCACATTAATACACAAACATATTTTATTAAACAAATATATACAATTCCATTTTGAAGTAAAAGTGTTAGTATACACTAGAGCGCCACTGTGTTTTATCACAATCAAATAACTTTCTGAGCATCTTACGTTAAAGTACCGTTTGTCTGAGAATAACTGCCATCGTAAAGCACGGATGCACCGAATATGGCTCACACAAGTATGTACTTCGTCTTGGGGACGGCATTCATGAATTCATACAGATTAAAAGGCTTTCACTCACACTTGGTCCAACAACGTAAACTAGCGCCAAACAGTGTGAATAAATGTAAAATTAGGTTTTTGATTAAAAATCCGATGGAATTTTCAAATCATTCGGTGGTCTTGGTGTATACACATTGTACTCTGCGGTTCACTAAAAATAAAATATGCGCCATGATGAAAAAATAATTAATTTATATTGAACATGTTGGGAATCTTCTGTAGCAATCCATTTTCCAAAAAACGTTGTAAATAAAAAGAAGTATAGGAAAATAAATTATTTCTTCTTGGAAATGAACTATTCGTCTCCAGTTTAAATTTCTTAACCTGAAAACTAAATAGAAGCGAGTTTACTTTTCATTATACATTAGCTGGTTTCTTCACTTTCATTTCTTATTATGGAGCAAAGTTCGTACTTAGAGTTATATGACGATGGTTTCTTGAGAGCCAATAATAAGACAATAGTTACTAATAGTTTAAATATTGTGTAATGAACGAACGATAAAAGCATTCTACACAACTCACATCTCTCCCTTCACAATCAAGGTAATCTCTCTACAATGGTCCATCGCAATTCATTACTCGGTGAAACCGCAAAAACGGCAATATTAATTCAGCGGTCACCTCCAGGCATTTTTTGAAACCAATTGACGTTTCTATAAGACGTATGTATATGTTTACAGTCCCCTCTTTAAATGCGCCCACCTAGGTCCAGATATATTTTCTAGATTGATCTGCATTGATTGGTCACTTCTAGCAGTTTCAAACTTCAACAGAATCAGAGAAGATTGGTGAACATTACTGTAGATTAATTAGACAAGGGATGCAAGAAGCATTTCGAGCTTCAATTCACTTCTAACGGTGTCATTACGGTGTCTCTTATCTCGAAGGGTATTGATTTATTGATTATTTCGTATTTACAGTCTCATCCACTGCCATGGTTAATAGTCCCATAACCGTAGAGCAAATTTTTTATCATGCGGGGAGGCAGTGTTCTTCCCCCTTTTACAGGGAGCGGAAGCTCAGTGCATCAGCTGATATCACTGTAGCGCTCTGACTGGGAGGTCCTAGGTTCGAGTCCTGACGGCGGCAGGATTTTCGACACTAGCTTTTCAGCTACGTCGAATTCCGTGGCTGTCTGGAGGAGAATTCAAGAGGCCGGCTGCTCTGATTGATAGTTTTCCGTGGTTTCTCCGATCAACACCAGGTGAATGTCGGAGCAGTATCCTAACAAACCGCGCTCGATCTTTCCTTCATCTTTCTTGTCCTATCTTCTCCCCTTACACACACACACACACACACACACACACACACACACACACACACACTAACATGCACTACACTACCACATATTCCAGGAGACCGGTCGGGAACATAGAGCTTGTCCCTGTTTGAGCGGTGCTCCGCTATTGGGAGAGTCCTGGTTAGTGGGAAACCCCGCTACCCGACGGAAGGTCAGCGCCGGATCTCGCCATCCGTCGGGGGAAGATCACCGCCTTCTCCCGAGAAATGCATGCACTACACGTACGGGAATAATGACCTAAGCTGTTGACGCGCCCGGAATCACTAATCAATCAACCAATCTTCCCTTTTGAATGGGGAGGTCCGGCGCGAACCTACACTCGGCTTGCGGCGTTCCCTATGAAGATATTTCCCACGAGCGGGGCTCCGTTCCAACCGGACAACCTCTATGTTCCCATCTAGTTTCCCGACATGTGTAGAGCATGAAAGTGAGTGTGTAAGTAAGGAGTAGGGATAGGACCTCACGGTCAGAGCGCTGCAGTGATATCAGCTGATGCACTCAGCTTCCGCTCCCGGTAAAAGGGGGAAGAACATTGCCTCCCCGCATGATAAAAAATATGTTCTACGGTTATGGGACTATTGACCACAGCAGTTAATGAAACTGGAAACACGAAATAATTAATCAATAAATCAATACTCTTCGAGGTAAGCGACTTTAAATGACACCGTTAGAAGTGAATTGAAGCTCGAAATGCTTGTCTAATTAATCTACAGTAATGTTCACCACTCTTCTCTGATTCTGTTGAAGTTTGAAACTGCTAAAAGTGACCAATCAATGCAGATCAGTCTACAAAATATGTTTGAACGTAGGTGGGCGCTTTTAAATAGGGGACTGCTTACATGCGTCTTATAGAAACCACGGAAGGGGAAGGAAAGACAGAACGCGGCGTGGTTTGTTTGTTGGGATACTTCTCCCTCATTCGCTTGGTGTTTATTGAAGAAACCACGGAGAACTACAGTTTAGAGCAGTAGGACACTGAATTCTGTTCCACAGAGTGTGTGAATTCGAATTAGTTATCTAGCTTGTGCGAAAATCCCGCCGCCATCGGGACTCGATGAACCTGTAGTAACACCAATTGATGTACTACAGAGTTTTTAACTTGGTTCAGATAACAAAAGATTATTTTAGTAAATTCTTCCTCATAATATAACTGTCCCCTTCCTCCGTACGCAGAAGTCTCATCACGTTTGCTAACATCTACTTCATCTAGTGCGAGATTGCCGAGGGAAAGGCGTCTTAGGGCATCAGCAGAGAACACCGTAGTACCTCTGGCCGGGAGGTCTTAGGTTCGAGTCTCGACGGTGGCAAGAATATTGAGACTGACTAGATGACTATGTCAAACTCAGTCGGGAGGAGAATTCTATCGGCAGGCTGCTCTGATCGGTAGATTTCTGTGGTTTCTCGGATAATTTCTATGCGAATCAAATTACACATTCTATGAATTTTATTAATAAAATTCTTCACCATCAAATAAGATTTTATAGAGACTGACTAATATTTAATTAATTTAAACCTTTGTACAGTAGACTGAATGCACTTCAGTATAGAGAATTTTTTTTCATGCCATCTTTTTTATAAATTTTATTTCCTCTTCAAAATGCCGAACATTTAAGAAAATTTAAGGTATTTTTATTAATGGGCAGGATTTCCTGACCCTTCTTAAATTTTTCTGAAATGATTAAGCGATTTTTAATGCGATTTCATGTTTGGAAAATAGATTCTCATCAACTTAGCTTTCTACCGTCAGATGATTTGGATATTCGTCAAGGTTTTAGATGACGACTACATCCTCCAGTATTCTATATTCTTAAAACAAGTATGATCATGAGGTCATGAAAAGTCATTTAAATCTGCGCGAAGTTGAAAGAAATGCAATGAAATGTATTTTGTTGATTAAGTAAACCGGACCTTACTGGACCTTCCTATTTTTATTTGCCGGCAACCAGTCGTCCGATTGCTAGCTGTAAAGCGAACATTTGGAAAAACATTACTGAGGAAAGAAATCGAAGTAGTAGGTACGTCCAATATTGTGATTGATTTTTGCGAGGAAAAAACCACTGCATTCTAAACAACCAGACTATTCGAAAAATTTATTTCGCTTTTTATGAAATGATCTTAATCAGTTTCAATGAGCATGTCAGATTAGTTGATTAGGTATTAGCACCATTGTACCACCGTACTTTGTAGTTTTGTTTGCAGTTTCTCTGGAGAGTTGATGGTCCTAATATTTACTGCAAAGAATGAATGGTTCCCACCTAAACTCGAGTACCGCTCCCACTAAATATTTGCTGAGTTCGCTCACTTGCATGACGCATCGTTTTTTAAAGTAGTCGTCCGATATTTGGCAAATTATGGAATGTGAAGGGGGACGTACTGCCTAGAAATTTTTTATCTTCCGAATTACAATCATTTGAATATGCGGATTCTGAAATACCTTTATGTCAATTAAATACGGTGATTATTGATAATATTATCAGCCGGTTATTTCTGTAGCTGTCTCTGATGCGCATAAGTACTGTGGGTGAGTTTAGTGTCATGAGAATAAAATCAACGAAAACAACACCAGTAATTAATTAACTCTTAATTTGCATTGTTGTAGAGCAAATTTGGCCCATCATTGCCATTGGGAATATTCTTGTTCGTCTGACGATTCATTTCGAAAATTTCCTATTGGAAAAGTTTCCAATCAGAAGAGAATTGCTTTCGAGCTCCGTGCTGATGTACTCAGTGCATTAATTGCATTGAAACCGTAGAAGTTGAAGACTTTTCTTTCTTAGTAACTACATTTATTTTCATAAATGGTGAAATGTAATTGCTGTTTTTATGGACCTTATTTTTCCTCAAATCCCTCCTATGACGTGACAAGGCAAATATCTATTATGTTTTTGTAGATAATTTTTATAAATAACGATAGGATTCTGATAATGACAATATTACCTTTTGATCACTTACTTTAACTTAACAGCTAAAAGCTTCAATTTTTTCTCATATTCTTAAAAATCTTCATTCATAAAATATTGCACGTTAACATTTCCATGATACACTGAACGTCCAACGTTCTGCTGTCAGAGTTAAGAGAGTTACATTTTATTTTTTATTGATCAATGAAAAACGAACGTGTCTCATCCAAGTGATTCCCTACAAAGTAAAATGAAGCTCAACTAATTTACTGCACGCGTATTAGGACTCGTCAATATTGACCTTTCTATTTTTGCTTACAAGGCTTCTGGACTTTTTTTCATATGAAATCAATCAGCCACGGTTTGATTTTATCACTATTCAACAAAAAATGTATTTTCTATTCTGAACTTATACTAACAGAAAATGACTTTCAAATCAAAGCATTCGTCCTCCTACCAGCGCAGTATGAAGGTAACCAAAGCCATGCACATTTAGTAAGGAGAAACACACAGATATGCTGGGATTCTGGTCTTTATTTTCATTACTGATTATCAACTGCTTTGGCAAAGGATTAATCAAACGCCCATTGCTTTTAGGAAGTGAGTTTGAAAACAATGGTGAAGCGAATTCAATAACGGAAAAAACGAATTCATCGGAAACACAAACGTTTAATCAAGTGTACTATGAGAGAGCCATATACCACTATTGGATCAACAAACAAGGCGTAAAAGTTAAGAATGGGCCAATAAACATTATGTTTGATATCTTTCAGAACAAAACAGGAATCAAACTTAAACATGTAAGACCATTTCCTTTGGATGTTGGAGTAATGAAAAATGGCACGTACGATGGTGAAATGGGGTTGTTGCAAAATGGCCTAGCAGATATAGCATGCAGTATGTTGTACATGACCCAAGACAGATATGAATTTGCTGATTATACTTCGCCTGTTTCGCTAACTCCCTTCTGCATCGCTATGAAGAGAGCGTCCATCTTTCCGTTCGCCAGAGTACTTTTACTGCCATTTCAAGTCTTGGCGTGGAGCGCAATCTTGGGGTCGCTGTGCGCAGTTGTTGTGGTGTGGTACTTGACGCAACGCCTGCAATTTGACCCTTCTAAGCGCTGGAGAAAATACGCGCTTCAGAGCTCTATCGTTGACGTAGCGCAGGTAGGTGCGAACTTCATTATTCACACTTAGCCATACATGCGATGCAGAATAACTGTTGCAAAACTTTTATGGGATGATGTGTGATCGAGAATGATCAACTTTCACCCACGAATCACTTGTGAAAAATCGTATATTACGAGCTTTGACTAATTTTTGACATCACACCTCTGATTACCAGGCAGTTTATTTACACGACAGCTTTGAATGTGCATCCGACTGTGCATCGCCCTTACTACGTTTATAACAAACATCACTCACAATTTTATATTTTATTATATTTACAATTTTAGAGGTAGTTCCAGGAAGAGATCTCTTAAATGTTATTTTAATCTTTTATAATTTATTACCATTGAATAGGTAATCAGTGGAATTAAGAAGGATATAATAAATCTTTGAATGACGAGATTTAATTTCAGGTTCAGCTGACTGTCCTAATTGGAAAGTTCGTATTGCTGGGCAATAGTTACATGAGTGGAATTTTTTGGATAATTTATTTATCCATGTTTGAGGATTTGACAATACGAATCGCATTGAACACATTTTGCAATGTTAATAAAGTTAACTCTGGTTACCACGAACTTGCATAACACAAATTTCGCCGTATCACGAACCAAACTTTGGTCTCGTTAAGGGATTACTGTAATACGGACATTTATAATACCCGCATAACACGAATTTTTATAACACGAACTCCGATTATATCGGTTCCTTGGATTTCGCGTTAATGAATGTTTACTGTACTTATGGCAAGGGTTTACCAATATTTTGTATTAGTATAAACGTCCGAAGGACATTTATACTAATACTCATATAACACGAACTCCGATTATTTCGGTCCCTTGGAATTCGAGTTAATAAGTACTGTGCCTAAGGCACGGGATTACGATAATACGGACATTTATACTAATACTCGGATAACACGAATTTTTATAACACGAACTCCGATAATTTTGGTGCCTTGGAATTTGTGTTATTGAGTGTTTATTGTACTTACGGCAAGGGATTACGGTAATACGGACATTTATATTCATACTCGGTTAACACGAATTTTTATAACACAAACTCCGATTATTTCGGTTCCTTGGCGTTCGTGTTAATGAGGGTTTACTGTACTCATTTGCTAATTTACAGAAATGTTTGCATAAATGCGAGTTACGATTACGTTGCATCCCTACTCTTCAACTATCCACTTCCCGAGCAATTGTTTTCCATTACTTTGTGAGATGTGCATTGTTGTACCGTTTCCACGTGTTCGCCCAGGCGGCCTTGACGGGTGCCATGAGCCGCAGCTGCGACACGTTGCCTGAGCGAGCCGTGCTCAGCGCCCTTGTCCTGTTCGTCCTCGTGCTGAGCAACGCCTACCAGGGGAAGCTCCTGGGCTTCCTCACCTCGCCGCCGCACCTGCCTGAGCCGCAGTCGCTAGAAGAAGCCGACCGTTTGCTCAAACGAGTGTTCGCCTACACCATTTTGAACAGCGTGTTCGAAGGCAAAGGTACGAGCGATGTCCTGAGGAATATTCGACGAAAAATACATTTTATCAAGTTCACCGACATTCGGAAAATTCTCCTCAGTATGTCCCACGAAGAAGGTTTGTTGATATCGCAGTCGTTTTTTTGGCATTTTTCTCAGAATCACAACAACACGGATGGAGGAAATACAAAATTTCGTTTGATACCGGAGTGCGTCAATAGTCCAGGACATATTGCATTTATGGTTCGGAAAAATTCGCCATTGTATCCGATATTTAATAAATTCATATTGTATATACTTGAGAATGGTTTGCTCAGTCACTTGTTTAAATCACAGAGACAGAGAATGATAATTAATGGAGTGCGAGCTCCGGAGGTGAAAACGGGAGCGATCAGACACATAAAACCTTTAAACAAGAATCAATTGACAGGCCCTTATCTGCTGCTGGGTATTGGATTAGGATTTGCTCAATGTGCATTTCTCGTAGAACGTGTACACACATGTTTGAGTAATACTTCACTGAACTAATCAACGTAGGGCATTAACGAGATAAGAAATCTTCTTCGACCGAAATGGAAAGTGCGTTGTTTTTAATATTAACTTAGGTACTTATTAGTACTCTGGATTTCATTAACAACGCACCATTTGGTCATAAAATCACAATCATACAACCTGTGACGTTATATATTTGCACAATTAAATTGTAAATAAATACAATTCAATTTAATCAATTTATTGTCTGGAATTTGTTGAAAATACTTTTATACGTTTCAAGAAAAATTATGCTCAACAGAGTCAATACATTTTTATTTAAAACACTATGGAACGGAAATGTCTAATGCCAATTTTACGAAACAAATATTCTGGTAATTATTTCTCAGATAATATTAACATTAGCCTTAAAATATTCTTTAATATATTTTCAATTATTTGTTCGGCACATTATGGTGGCTGAGTTAAAAGTAGTAATACATTTTTGCTTTTTGATTCTCCGCAATTGTAAATTAATGAAAATAGTTCTTGCGTATTGGAGACATTTTTCGTTTTTCAGTCACTAAGATTGTTTTAAACCTCTTCAGAACTAGATCGTAAAAAATAAACTACCCTGCACAACATGACATACATTAATTTAATCAATGGTCCAGAATGTGTTTGCTTGCTTTGGCGAATTGCTCCAAACTGGCAACATAACATATATTTTTTTATTTATAGTTAAATTACGCACTGAAAAGTTATTTATTATTATTATAAACATTCAAAGAGAGCAATATACATTACTGTTTATCCATTTATTGCAAGAAACAAAACGTATTCGGGATATATTATTATTGTATGAACTAAATATCCTGTTGAAACATTTTATAATTAAGTTAATATTATCGACAATAATTACATAGCATAAACTATAACATAATACAATAAATACATCCTATTTACTGATAATAAAAATTTTTATTTTTCACATATTCTTCTATTTGTGTGGCGAAGGGATTACTGCAAAACGTGAATACTCTGCTGAATTACTTAACAAAATAGGTTGACTGCATAACTTTCATGCAGATAGTGTTTAACTATATTCCTTTAAAGTGAAAACATAATTGAATTTCAATCAATAATAGTTATTATATAATAAAAAAACATAAGCAATAAAGAAAATGAAAAGAGGTACGTATATTCCACTGCATGGGGCAGTACGGTGGACGTGTGTAAAAGATATACTACAACTAATATAAATCGCTTCAAAGCACTGTACCTATGTATAACTAACTCATTATATTCGAAATGTCATAATTATTTACATTGGTAGATAGTTGGTTTAGATTAATTTTAATATTACGGATCTTGTACGAAGTCAAATTTCTGAAATAAATTTAAAAAAATATGATTTGAAATTGCAAACTACAAATTGCTTTTCTTTTCTTTCAATGTACTGTAAATGATCTGAATTTGAAAATTCTTACTGAACATGTTTACCGAATTTCAGCCCTTGGTTTCACTACAATTGTTTGCAATGAATCTTATCTGAGTGATTGTCATGCCAAATTCAATCATATTTCAGTGTAGAACGATACGAAATAGTACAAGGTGATTTTGATGTCACCTCGGATATGGCAGAAGGAAATGTTGGAAGGAAATTGCGACTTTTGCTGTAAAAAGTCTTAAATACTGAAAAGCAACGGATAATTTACATTTCAAATGAGACGTCTCCGAACTAAAGCCGATATTCTTGCTAGATTTTAATGTGCTGTCTGCGACTCTGGTTCCACTGATTTTGAACCAACTGTATGTTCGTCACCTTTTTTTCCACGTCGCCGCTTTTTGTGTTCGTTTAATTCTAGCAATCAACCTCTTTCTGTAGCGAACTTCTACTGCAAAGATCTCAACACTAAGAAGCAACCACAGTGTCTCGACTTCTCACCGCACCTGTCATACTTACCTTTGCTGGTAAGTTGCGTCCATCAGCGACCAAATATGCTGAACTCAGTAAGCGCGCTGATTTTGAGTCCCAGTACGATGAATGTTATATTAAGATCATGATAATTTTAATCATATCTCAGAGCAGCAGAACGCTGTTCTGCAGATAGAATAATGGGAAGGCACTCGAGATAGTGTCCGATGGCTGTTCTAAATAGTCTTTTTTTCTGAAACATACCAACCACTGTATTGTAACATATAATTTATCAGTCGAACATGCTGCTCACTAGAATCCACTTTATAATTGAAACACCAATATGCTGGTTGTGAACCTGATCCACCGATCCTGATTCAAACGCACATGGGTCCTTGAATGATGAGCAAGACGCCATATTTTAACTAGTCCAATGCCTGCAAAAACGTGCTTTGCTTGCGCTATTTCTATTACAAAAATCCCAACACCAATCCACAACCCCAGACCAGCAGTAGAAAGGCTATCTGCTAGTGATCAGTGATCAATGATTTATCGGCGCCACTCCTGGCGTCCAGCTCCTGAACCGCTGCAGCCGTTATATCCACTCCTTCGTCGGTGAGCTGCATCCACCAGCAATCTAAGATAATGAACACGGTGATAGTGGTAACGACGCCCTCTGCACCCTGATGTACCATGAATCTAGTACGTAATGATCAGGTCACGTTCGGTCATATTTCAGAGTATCAGAACGCCATTCTACACATAGAATCTTGAACCACACACTTCCTTGTGAGCACGATTCCATTTTGTATCTCGCCCAATAACGCACTTCGCATGTGCTATTTCCTTTACAAAGACCTCATCCCCTATCAGCAACCCCAGTGACAGCAATAGAATGGCACTTTGTGAGTGTTGAATCGTCAACGGTTTATCCGAGACGCTGACAGCGTCCATCCTGTTCTCCTCGGCGGCCGTGATGTCCACGCCTTCTCCGGTGATCTGTTTCCACCAGCAACCCAAGATGCCGAACTCTGTGAAGATGATAACGACGCTTTCCGGTCCCTGATGAATGATGAATCTAGTTCGTAATAATCACGCCAAGTTCATTCATATTTTTAAGAGAAGAACCCTATTAGGAACATGGAATAAAGAAAGTACATCACAGATATCCACAGATATCTTTAGATGTCCATCCCGGTTTCCGTTAATAACATATCAAACATTGAACTGAATTTTCTAATTTATCCGATTTATAGGCTGCACTTCTTCACATATGATACACAGGCTGCTCCACTCTTGTTATGATTGGCAGAAAAATACGTTGTCTGCGACCTTGGTTCCATGAAACTTGTACGAAACGTATTTGTGTCCCTAAATTACGAGCTCGACGCTGTTTTCTAATACGCCCAGTCACGCGCTTCGCGTGTCCTATTTCCCCCACAAAAACCCCAACACCAATCAACAACCCGAAGGCCAGAATTAGAAACGCACTCTGCAGGTGCTGAATCGTCAACTGTTTATCCGCGCCGCTCCCAGCGTCCAGCCTCTTCGCCGCGGCGGCCGTCATGTCTATGCCTTCACCGGTGAGCTGCGTCCATCTGCGACCAAAGATGCCGAACTCAGTGAGATTGATATCGACGTGTTCCGGTCCCTGATGAACGACGAATTCAATTTTTAATGATCACGCCAAGTTCAATCATATTTAAGTTAAGCAGAAACCTATCACGGATATGGAATAAACGAAGGACATCAGATATATCTTTAGATGTCCATCCTGGTTTCCGTTATATAAAATATAAATTGAATTGTAGTTTCTAATTTTTCTGACATATAGGCTGCGCTTCTCACACATGATACACAGGTTGCTCAACTCTTGTTATGATTGGCAGAAAAATACGTTGTCTGCGACGTTGGTCCCATGAAACTTGCACGAAACGTATTTGCGTCCCTAGATTACGAGCACGACGCTCTTTTCTAATACGCCCAGTCACGCGCTTCGCGTGTCCTATTTCCCCCACAAAAATCCCAACACCAATCAACAACCCAAAGGCCAGAATTAGAAATGCACTCTGCAGATGCTGAATCGTCAACTGTTTATCCGCGCCGCTCCCAGCGTCCAGCCTCTTCGCCGCGGCCGCCGTCATGTCCATGCCTTCACCGGTGAGTTGCGTCCACCTGCGCCCCAAGATGCCGAACTCGGTGAGATTGATATCGACGCGTTCCCGTCCCTGCTGAACGATGAATCCAATTTGTAATGATCACGCCAAGTTCAATCATATTTAAGATAAGCAGAACCCTATCACGGATATGGAATAAACGAAGGACATCTGAGATATCTTCAGATGTCCATCCTGGTTTCCGTTATATAAAATATTCATTGAATTGTATTTTCTATTTTTTCTGATATATAGGCTGCGCGTCTCACATATGATACACAGGTTGCACAACTCTTGTTATGATTGGCACAAAAATAGGTTGTCTGCGACCTTGCTTCCAAGAAACTTGCACAAAACGTATTTGCGTCCCTAGATTACGAGCACGACGCTCTTTTCTAATACGCCCAGTCACGCGCTTCGCGTGTCCTATTTCCCCCACAAAAATCCCAACACCAATCAACAACCCAAAGGCCAGGATTAGAAACGCGCTCTGCAGATGCTGAATCGTCAACTGTTTATCCGCGCCGCTCCCAGCGTCCAGCCTCTTCGCCGCGGCCGCCGTCATGTCCACACCTTCACCGGTGAGCTGCGTCCACCTGCGGCCCAAGATGCCGAACTCGGTGAGATTGATATCGACGCGTTCCCGTCCCTGCTGAACGATGAATCCAATTTGTAATGATCACGCCAAGTTCAATCATATTTGAGATAAGCAGAACCCTATCACGGATATGGAATAAACGAAGGACATCAGAGATATCTTTAGATGTCCATCCTGGTTTCTGTTATATAAAACATTCATTGAGTAGTATTTTCTATTTTTTCGATGTATAGGCCGCGCTTCTCACATGTAATACACAGGTTGCTCAACTCTTGTTATGACTGGCAGAAAAATACGTTGTCTGCGACGTTGGTTCCATGAAACTTGCACGAAACGTATTTGCGTCCCTAGAGTACGAGCGTGACGCTGTTTTCTAATACGCCCAGTCACGCGCTTCGCGTGTCCTATTTCCCCCACAAAAATCCCAACACCAATCAACAACCCGAAGGCCAGAATTAGAAACGCGCTCTGCAGATGCTGAATCGTCAACTGTTTATCCGCGCCGCTCCCAGCGTCCAGCCTCTTCGCCGCGGCCGCCGTCATGTCCACGCCTTCACCGGTCAGCTGCGTCCACCTGCGCCCCAAGATACCGAACTCGGTGAGCGCGGCGACGACGCGCTCCGTGGGCCGGCGCAGCGGGCTGCCCTGCTCCACGAGGAAGCTGTTGGGGAAGACGGCCAGCGGCGCGTTGAGCCACTCGAAGGGCGGCGCGCCGCGGTGGTTGCGCAGGAAGTGGTAGCGCGCCACCGACGAGTCGATGGCCACCGCCATGTCCCCGCGCCGCGACACGCGCGCCAGGCACGACGCCGCCGTTGCGCAGTGGTGGCGGCTGAAATGGACAAAGAGTACCACCAGTTAGGATGGCCAGAGTACGGAGAAATAGACAAATGAAACCACCAGTTAGGATGGCCAGAGTGCGGAAAAATAGACAAATAGTACCACCAGTTGGGATGGTTAGAATACGGAGAAGTAGATAAATAGTACCACCAGTTAGGATGGCCAGAGTACGGAGAAATAGACAAATAGCACCACCAGTTAGGATGGTTAGAGTACGAAAGCGGCATCTCCAGTTAGAATCGTCAACGTACGGAGAAATTCACAAACCGCACCACCAGTTAGGATGGCCAGAGTACGGAGAAATAGACAAACAGCATTACCAGTTAGGATGGCCAAAGTACGGAGAAATAGATAAATAGCACCACCAGTTAGGATGGCCAGAGTACGGAGAAATAGATAAATAGCACCACCAGTTAGGATGGCCAGAGTACGGAGAAATAGATAAATAGCACCATCAGTTAGGATGGCCAAAGCACGGAGAAGTAGACAAATAGCACCACCAGTTAGGATGGCCAGAGTACGGAAAAATAGATAAATAGTACCACCAGTTAGGATGGCCAAAGCACGGAGAAATAGACGAATAGCACCACCAGTTAGGATGGCCAGAGTACAGAGAAATAAATAAATAGCACCACCAGTTAGGATGGCCAGAGTACGGAGAAATAGACAAATAGGACCACCAGTTAGGATGGCCAGAGTACGGAGAAATAGACAAATAGCACCACCAGTTAGGATGGCCAGAGTACGGAGAAATAGACAAATAGCACCACCAGTTAGGATGGCCAGAGTACGGAGAAATAGACAAATAGCATCACCAGTTAGGATGGCCAAAGTACGGAGAAATATACAAATGAAACCACCAGTAAGGATGGCCAGAGTGAGGAAAAATAGACAAATAGACCTACAAGTCACGATGGCCAGAGCACGGAGAAATATACAAATAGCACCACCAGTTAGGATGGCCAGAGTACGGAGAAATAGATAAATAGCACCACCAGTTAGGATGGCCAAAGTACGGAGAAATAGACAAATAGCACTACCAGTTAGGATGGCCAGAGTACGGAGAAATAGACAAATAACACTGCCACTTAGGATGGCCAAAGTACGGAGAAATAGACAAATAGGTCCACCAGTTTGGATGGCCAGAGTACGGAGAAATAGATAAATAACACCACCAGTTAGGATGGCCAGAGGACGGAGAAATAGACAAATAGCACCACCAGTTAGGATGGCCACAGTACGGAGAAATAGACAAATAGTACCACCAGTTAGGATGGTCAGAGTACGGAGAAATAGATAAATAGCACCACCAGTTAGGATGGCCAGAGTACGGAGAAATAGACAAATAGAACCACCAGTTAGGATGGCCAGAGTACGGAGAAATAGAGAAATAGCACCACCAGTTACGATGGCCAGAGTACGGAAAAATAGACAAATAGGTCCACCAGTTTGGATGGCCAGAGTACGGAGAAATAGATAAATAGCACCACCAGTTAGGATGGCCACAGTACGGAGAAGTAGATAAATAGCACCACCGGTTAGGATGGCCAGAGTACGGAGAAATAGATAAATAGCACCACCAGTTAGGATGGCCAGAGTACGGAGAAATAGATAAATAGCACCACCAGTTATGATGGCCAGAGCACGGAGAAATAGACAAATAGCACCACCAGTTAGGATGGCCAGAGTACGGAGAAATAGATAAATAGCACCACCAGTTAGGATGGCCAAAGCACGGAGAAATAGACAAATAGCACCACCAGTTAGGATGGCCAGAGCACGGAGAAATAGACAAATAGCACCACCAGTTAGGATGGCCAGAGTACGGAGAAATAGACAAATTGCACCACCAGTTAGGATGGCCAGAGTACGGAGAAATAGACAAATTGCACCACCAGTTAGGATGGCCAAAGCACGGAGAAATAGACAAATAGCACCACCAGTTAGGATGGCCAGAGTACGGAGAAATAGACAAATTGCACCACCAGTTAGGATGGCCAAAGCACGGAGAAATAGACAAATAGTACCACCAGTTAGGATGGCCAGAGTACGGAGAAATAGACAAATAGCACCACCAGTTAGGATGGCCAAAGCACGGAGAAATAGACAAATAGCACCACCAGTTAGGATGGCCAGAGTACGGAGAAATAGACAAATAGCACCACCAGTTAGGATGGCCAAAGTACGGAGAAATAGACAAATAGCACCACCAGTTAGGATGGCCAGAGTACTGAGAAATAGACAAATAGCACCACCAGTTAGGAATGCCAGAGTACGGAGAAATAGACAAATTGCACCACCATTTAGGATGGCCAGAGTACGGAGAAATAGATAAATAGTACCTCCAGTTAGGATGGCCAAAGCACGGAGAAATAAACAAATAGCACCACCAGTTAGGATGGCCAGAGTACGGAGAAATAGATAAATAGCACCACCAGTTAGGATGGCCAAAGCACGGAGAAATAGACAAATAGCACCACCAGTTAGGATGGCCAAAGTACGGAGAAATGGACAAATAGCACCACCAGTTAGGATGGCCTGAGTACGGAGAAATAGACAAATAGCACCACCAGTTGGGATGTCCAGAGTACGGAGAAATAGACAAATAGCATCATCAGTTAGGATGGCCAGAGTACGGTGAAATAGACAAATTGCACCACCAGTTAGAATGGCCAAAGTACGGAGAAATAGACAAATAGCACCACCAGTTAGGATGGCCAAAGTACGGAGAAATAGACAAATAGAACTACCAGTTATGATAGCCAGAGTACGGAGAAATAAACAAATAGGTCCACCAGTTAGGATGGCCAGAGTACTGAGAAATATATAAATAGCACCACCAGTTAGGATGGTCAGTGTACGGTAAAGAGTTATGCGAACGGAGATATTGTCAAGTTAAACGCTTTATCTTAATCGATTGCCAGACTTCGATTAACAGATTTCTGTTGACTTACGTGGTTGGCGTAGGTTAAATCCATTACAAGACACCTTTAGTATAATTTATTACATTATTATAATGTTATATATAATCAATAATATCAAATATATGATACCTTTATGCAGTAGATAATGACTAATTAGTGTATTTATGTAGAAAAGTAGACTGCCAATGTCAATATAATACCAATAATCATATAGACATTTTCAGAGAATTGGTCAAAATCTTAAGACTTTCGGATTAGGCTTTATATAGTTATTTTGTTACGGTATATATGCTTTATCATAACCCGCTGTGTAAATTATGTGGCTGAAAGTGTGTTGTTATACGCGATACTAAGGTGGTGAATCTTATTATACTTACTTGCAAATGACGTTATTTCGCCACTTGTGAAATTACTATTGTATGTACGTTCGTAATTTAAAAAAATAATACAGTTGACTGGCTCGTCTATCTTCGCTCATATAAAGTTACTTGAAGTATCTATAGAAACTCTCGACCAACTATGTTTTGTTGCCAAATTAGGTTTGATTATTGTCGATTTGCTGAATTAAGTTGCAACAATTTTTGTTACAATATGAGAACGGCAGTGCTGTATCTCAGAGTATTTCACTGAGGTAGGTTTCTTGAAATCTCTCAGAGCATTGTTCCTAGAATTCTCCAAAAATATTGGAAAAGAATCCTGATAAAATATTGCCTATCAACTTGTCTTGTTGAGAGAAATCGAATGATCTCCACCGACATGGGTGTTGGGTTGAGTATGGGAAGGTGAGGATGTCCCTACTACTGTTATCAACACTCTTCCAACCATTCTTGGCCAACCTAGGAAGAACAGGAGCTCTAGAATACGCGTTACGTTTAGACCCTTAGTTCGAATACTACGGAAGACATCAATGTTGTGTGTGATTATATGGAACAAATCCAACCTTTTTATGTTTTACTATAAACCTATTTGCTACCAATATCAGACTAGATACCCTCGAGTAGTTGGCCAAAGTACACTTACAGAGTGCGTAGGAAGTACAAACTATTAGAAACTGAGAGAGTTCTATGGAACAATTCAAACAGACAACAGGACAACTGGTGAAGTCGTTGAGAGGCAAGGAATAACTAAAAGTTAGTTAACTGATTTAAAATAATGGAACTAATAGGAATGTGCGACATACCTAAACTTTTCCTCCATTTAGTGACTAGTTATTAATCAACAACTCTTCATATTTTGTTTTAAACTACCTAACATTTTGATATATAAAATTAACTAATGAATTCACTTAGAAAGAGACAATTGCTAGTATGAGATGTGTATGGAAAGTTTGAAACGTTTGCAATTTTTTCAGTGGTTTTGGTGATACTCGAAGAACATTGTTATAAATGCACTTCCTTCTATTAGAGCAAAAAAATGGAAGAAAAATTGCAGCCAATTTCCAGAAAAATTAGAAACTGCCACAGAGGATTTATGCAAAATACACCTTTCAAAAAAAAATTAATTTACAAAAAATTTAAAAAAACCTAACATAACTTAATGATCCCTGGAACAGCAGAACTAATCTTACCCATCATTAGAGCATCACTAATACAGCTTAAAAGGTAGTATAAGTTGCAAAGACGCACGTGCGGTATATTTTGGTGTGGAGGGAGTCGTTGACGTTCTTGACGACGATGCCCATGGCCTTGTCGAGCCCGAAGCGGACGCCGGCCGCCAACAGCGCGCGCACGCCGTCGAAGGGCGGCAGCAGGGCAGGGTGCGCCAGGCGGCCCACGAGCGCCGACTGGTAGGCGGCCGACAGGGTGAGCGCCGCCAGCAGCCACGACAGCAGCGCCACACGCGTGCGCCACGCCCTGCCGGCATCACACATACACACAAACACACACACACACACACACAAACACACACGCGCCGTGCGCGAAGTGGTTCCGAAGAAATGATACGAACTCCTAGGGCACGTAGGGACTAATGACTACACGTACGGAACTAATGACCTCAGTAGTTGATGTGCCCGGAAGTACTAACATCAAACCAATCAACCAATCTGTCAATCCCCCTGATCGATAGGTCGGTTGATTGGTTAGTTCTTAGTGATTCCGGGCTTGCCAACTACTGAGGTCATTGGTCCCGTAAGTGTAGTGCATGTTTTACCTCGGGAGATGGCGGGGATCTTTCCCCGGTGGAATGCGAGATCCGGCGCCGACCTTCCGTCGGCTAGCGGGGTTTCCCCTCAACGAGGTATCTCCCACCAGCAGGGCAACGCCCCATTTAGGACACGTTCCAAGTCCCCGACCGATCTCTCGGCATGTGTGGTAGTGTAGTGCATTTTAGTGTCGGTGTGTGGGAAAGGGGTGAGGATAGGACAAGAAAGAGGAAGCAAATGTGAACTTTAACCAGCCAATTCGGTAAATATCTAGATTCTCATCTCTTCTGAAACACGGATACTAAAGATTGTTAGTGATCCCGGGCGCGTCAACTACCGAGAACATTACTCCCGTGAGTGTAGTGTATGTTATATTTCCATCCGGAGGTGGCGGTGATCTTCCCCCACTGAATGGCGACATCCGGCGCCGACCTACCTTCGACTAGAGGGGTTTACCCCAACCAGGAATCTCGTGTGAGCGGGGCACCACCATAGCCCCCGACAAATCCCCGACCGGTCTCTCAGCAAGTGTGGTGCATGTTAGCGTAAGTGTATGTGTAGTCCATGTTAGAGCGCACTCCCGCTGTACTGTAGTTCATGTTAGAGTTAGTGTGCGTGTGTGTAAGGGGTAAGGATAGGACAAGGAAGATGAAGGAATGATCGCGCGTGGTCCGTGGCCCGTTAGGGTACTGCTCCGGCATTCGCCTAGTGTTGATCAGAGAAACCATCGATCAGAGCAGCCGGCCGCTAGAATTCTCCTCCAGACGGCGACTGAATTCTACCAAGCTGACAAGCTAGAGTCGAAAAATCCTGCCGCCGTCTGACTCGAACCTAGGACCTCCCGGACTGAGGGACTGCAGTGATATCAGTCACCGCGTGGTGCGGATACGAAACGGAGTTTTTTACGGAGTTTTTTTGAGTTTTTTGTTTTTTTTCTCCTTTTCAAAATTCAAAATTTATTGCTTATTTATCCTTGAAAATAGTTTTTATTACATGGGAGTTTTTAGTTTTTTTTCTCCCTTTTAAAATTCAAAATTTATTGCTTATTTATCCTTGAAAATAGATTTTATTGCATGGGAGTTTTTTTGTTTTTTTTCTCCCTTTCAAAATTCAAAATTTAAGTAGTATATGACTTAGTGTAGGGATCACAGAATTTTGAAAATGTGCACACAATTCACTTTTCCCCATAGCACGTCATACGCAGTTTTTAACTGTTTTTTTGACGTAAAATAAATTAAAAAAAAATAGAAACGTGTAGCCAGCTGTAGTAGAGCGTGGCGAGATGCGTACGTGCGAGTGGAGTGTTCCTCGGCGGCGGCGGCGCCGAGCAGCGGCAGCAGCGCGGCCGCCAGCCACGCGCGGAGGCCCAGCGCCCGGAAGGCGCCGGCCACGCCCCCCACCGCCAGCGCCACCGCCAGCCACAGCGGCAGCGAGAACACGCGCAGCGGCGCGCGCCAGTGCGCCTCCTCGCGGCGCCGCGGCACGAACCACAGCACCACCTGCGACGCGGGCCACCGAACCACCCGCTGCGCGCGGATGCCTCCGCTCCTCGCGCTTGCCGGCCTGGTGTGGGGCCTTTGGGCGGGGCAACAAAACTACGCATGTGCCGGGCTACTCGTCTCTAGTTTTGGCCGCTTTCGAGACTACCGGTGTCGCGGTCTGCCCGTCTCCCGGTCTACTCCGTTTCCCGGTGAATCCTGTCTCTTGCCCGTCTCACTGTTTCCCGGTCTACCCTGTCTCCCGGCTTTCTGGTCTGCCCCGTTTTCTTGTCGTCCCTATTTCCTGGTCTACTTATTTCCTGGTCTCCCCATTTTCTGGTCTCTCTATTTCCAGGTCCCTCTATTTCGTTGTCTCTCTTATTTTCTGGCCCACCTCATTTTCTGGCCTACCTTATTTCCTGGGCCACCTTATTTTCTTGCCCGCCATATTTTCTTGCCCAACTTATTTTTTGCCCACCTTATTTTCTTATCCACTTTATTTTCTTGTCCACTTTATTTTCTTGCCCACCTTACTTTCTTGCCGAACTTATTTTTTGCCCACCTTATTTTCTTGTCCACCTTATTTTCTTGTCCGCTTTATTTTCTTCCCCACCTTATTTTCCTGCCCACCTCATTTTCTCGTCCGCCCTAATTACTGATCTGCCCATTTCTCTGGCTGTCCCATTTCTCAGTCTGTTATTCAGTTTGTGCGCTAATTTCACGATCTATCTACAGACTTACTTTCTGCCAGTTTTGTGTGTGTCGTTCTGCCGGTAATGAGGACACAGGAATACAAAGTAGAGATTATTAGTATAACCAACGTAATATTACTCAAAACAATGTTCATATATGCCTGTTATAAAATATAAATATCAATTTAATGTGTTTTAATATAATGCAAATACTAATATAATTTGATGTTCTAAATCAGGTTTTGATCGCTTATGGCCATGCAGTTGCTCTGCGATCTAAAATAAATTTAAAAAAAAATCAATTTCCTGCCTCACTTTATTTACACACGCCGCTTTGAAAAGGGTGGGATATGAATAAATTCTATGATAATTAGATTAATGACAAAATAAAGAAAATGATGGCACGAATGGAGACAGAGCAATGCTGAAATGAGAGGCAGGGGAAACAATAGAATGTCGAGATAACCTGCCGAGAGCTCACGTTGACAACCACAAATTCCGCAGGTTTTAACTACCGATCAAACCCGAAACCCACAGACAAAAACCGTACGTGCTAACCATTACACCACAAACCCCCAGCAGCCTGATAAATATCCGTTATACCTCCGACAGTGGCGGCTTGTGGTCATGCCATTAGGGTGTGCAACGTTTTTCTTCTTTTTCCCCACACTCTCTCTCTCCCTCTCTCTCTCTCTCTCTCTCTCTCTCTCTCTCTCTCTCTCACACACACACACACACACACATATACATTACATGCATGCATTGACACACATTAACATTAATAATGACAATTAAACACAAATCATCTTATGAGGTCTGATAGCATGCCGAACAATTCCATTCCATTGTTTCTTTTCAGCAATTTTTTTCTGTGGCTTTTTCATTGAAATCATTGATTTCTTACGTTTCATATTTTCAACGCTATTCATTGTTAGTTGCACAAACACCCTTGACAGAAAAAGAATTCTGATTTCGGTTTCTCAAAACACATTGAAACGTAGCCTAATACATACGTTTACAAAATACACTAGGGGTTTGAATACTTCGGAAAGGTTTTGTAATTGCAACTTGCTTTAAAACACAAGAAAATACACCTATTATATACAATTAACATTTTTATGAATGCAACACTGCACAGCAATGCGTTCGCGTTTCGCGCGCTAGTGCGAAAGCTCATTTACGTGAAGATATATCTCACACTTTCTTCGTTCAATGTCACTCTTACTTCTGTTAAAAACTTGTGCTACTCGAGTGTTATATCTTCGAGACACGTCAAGGCTTTTCCCGAGATCGCCACTGCGCCTGCGCCGTAGAAGGAGCACCGCGCGGGGATTGCTCCAGTCCTCCATAAGCCACCGTTGTTCTCCCTCCTTCCCCTGCAGCCCCGCAGCAGCCTAGGACGCCGTTTCCTCGGTCGCATTTTCCCGAGTGTGCTCCCGCAGGCTTTCACGAAAGAAAGGCGGACGGACCGGCAATCGCAGCTTCCGAATGGCGCGTGTTTTGAAATACCATGTTTCGTAAATGCTCTGAGAGGACTTGAATTCCCCTCTTGTTAAGAGATGTCGAAGAGAAATGGCACCGAATTCATTTGGGTGTGCACATGCGAACGTGCGAATACGCACGAGCCGCCACTGACCTCCGACCAATGCGGGTGCATGCTCTCGAGCGGGTTGTGCGGGCCGTTGGGGCTGGCGAACTGCCCCCCGCAGGCGAGGTCGGCCGCGCCCTCCCGCGTCCAGTTGCGCGCCTGCTCCCACGAGGCGTTGCGCGGCAGCGAGTAGACCAGCTGCGCGCGCAGGTACTGCCGCAGTGCCTGCACGATGAGGATGTCGAGGCCGCCCGCCCACGAGCCGTTCGCCCACACAGTGTACGGCGGCCACGGCGTCACGCCCGCGCGCAGCACGCAGCCGCGCAGGGCGCGCTGCGCCGGGGCGAAGCGCAGACGGCTGCCTGCGTTTCAAAGCAGTTGGTTGGTTGGTTGGTTTTGTCGTGTTTCCGGGCACGTCAACTGCTTGGTCATTAGTCCCGTTAGTGTAGTGCATGTTTTTTCTCGGGAGATGGCGGTGATCTTCCCCCGTTGGATGGCGAGATCCGGCGCCGACCTACCGTCGGCTAGTGGGGTTTCCCCTAACCAGGACTCTCCCACCAGCGGGGCACCGCCCCAGCCGGGACAAGCTCTAAGCTCCCGACCGGTCTCCCGGAATATGTGGTAGTGTAGTGCATGTTAGTGTAAGTGTGTGTGTGTAAGGGGAGAGGATAGGACAAGAAAGAGGAAGGACAAATCGCGCGCGGTCCGTGCCCCGTTTGGTAGGGTACTGCTCCGGCATTTGCCTGGTGTTGATCGGAGAAACCATGGAAAACTACCGATCAGAGCAGCCGGCTGCTAGAATTCTCCTCCACACCTAGCTGGAAGGCTAGTGTCTAAAATCCTGCCGCCGTCAGGACTCGAACCTAGGACCTCCCGATCAGAGGCGCTGTAGTGACATCAGTTGATGCACTGAGCTACCGCTCCCGGTCTGCGTTTCCTAGAGGACCGTGTAAGTGAAGTCGTAGGCTTTCGCGGCCGGAATCCAGAATTGGCTGACTGTTGCAGCCAATTGTACTTGGTCCCCATCCAAATATAAACCCGACCACAGGCCACCCCGGCGCAGACCAGCCCTGAAGAAGATCTCGAAAAAGATGATCGAACCGTTGCCAATACAGCCTTCAACGCGGCTTCACCCGGACAGCCAAGATAATCTTCAAGAGTAATATACTACTCGCGCAACTTTTCTTGAACGATGGATTGAAGAAATGCGGGCAGAGTGGGGGTATAAGTTGCAAAGTAGGCCACTAGAGTGTTTACAGTAATGCCAACCTTTGGAAAATCAAAGTCAAACCTGCTACGTGTGCTACCAGGTCATCGCTCTGGATAGGCAACAGCAGGAACACTAGAAAGAAGTTTTAGGTGCCTCCCTTAAAATACCTGGACCTGCTTCAGCCATTTATATAGATAATGGTAATAAAGCTGAACAGAAGTTCTCGACTATAAAAGCAACTAGCTTAGACTAGCTTCTGTTTCACGCCATCGAAGTTTTAATGCTTGGAATGTTGTCATCAGTGCTCGCTGTGAGCTTTTGCCTTCAACTCTTGCTCAAGGGAGGAGGAAGCATAGCCATCGTTCAAGAAAAGTTGCGGAAGTAGTACTTATACTTGGGTTTTTCTAACGTGGCGGCTGAGGGTAGTCTCTCCAAGATGGAATTCGGCACGACTTTTTGAGTCATTCTCAGTCCTACCGCTACAGTCGCTTGATCTGCAGCACTTCTTGATGCGGTCGCGATCATGCGACATCTTGCGGGAGGACTGAGAATGACTCAAAAAGTCGTGGTGAATTCCATCCTGGAGATACTACCCTCAGCCGGCACGTTAGAAAAACCTTTTATACTGGTGAGACACGTAACTTAAGCACCTCTTGCAGTTTTTGAACGGTTGAAGTTACTGCAATGCAGTTTTCACAGAAGATCGTTTAGAAGAAATAAAAGAGGTCATCTTCGTCAACATACTACCTCTACATATGACTCTCAACATATGACCTCTTTTATTTCTTCTGATAAGAACTTCAACAACACCAAATCAGAATTCCCACAATTGGAAGATCGTTTAGCCGATCCTATAACCGAGACAATCAAGGCAGTTGTGCAGTAGCGGTCTCGGACCAGAGGATCGCGGGTGCGAATCCCGCCTCGGGCATGGATCTTTGTGCGCGTGTGTTGTCCATACGTGTTCTCCCTACAGTTTTCCTCACAGTTTAAAAATCGAAGTGGTCGCTATATGACGTAGATGTTGAAAAACGACCTTAAAAAATGGGGCTCGTTTTTACACACACACACACACACACACACACTCACACTCACACTCACACACACACTCACACACACACACACACACACACACACACACACACACTTGCATTTTACACTTTGTATATAACTGTTTTTCACTTGCATTTTACGAGATAATGAGGTAAGTTTGTTTTTTCAAATGAATGAAATTCAAGAGCGTTGCCTAACAAAACTATATTTTTAGACGACAGCGAATTGTGATGCTGAACTTTTGCTGGCTCTAGCTGGGTCCCTTCATCACAAAAACGTGTAACCCATCAAATTCAAGGTCGTTTCCAAACCACACAAATTGGCAGACGCCAAGAAATCGCGGTACAGAGCAGTTGTTACCTTCCGTGACTCAGGCACCCACCTGCCCGCACGTGGCCGACGGCCCTCGGCTGCGGGTGGCCGCAAATCCCCGCGGCGCCGCGTGCGCCCACCAACAGCTTGGGCGCCGGCGCGCGCGGCACCTCCCGCGCCAGCAGCGCGCGCACCGCGCCCCAGCGCCACATGCGCGCCAGCATCCGCGCCAGCAGCGCCTCCGACGGCGCGCGCGCGCCGGACGCCCACGGCGCCGCCAGCGCCAGCAGGTGGCGCGTGCGGAAGCTCCACATGGCGCTGCCGAAGCTCACCTCCGCGGCGGAAAGAGACGACTGCGCTACACTTCCATTTATTTAGAGCTCCCTCTGACGGGAATCAACTGTTACGGTGTCTTAACATGTTACGTTATGTTAACTTTGTACATAACTGTTACATTAACGTGACTTTGTATATAACTGTTACATTAACTTGACTTTGTATATAACTGTTACATTACCTTGGCTTTGTATATAACTGTTACATTATCTTAACTTTGAAAAAAACTGTTACATTATCTTGACTTTGTATATAACTCTTACATTATCTTAACTTTGTGAATAACTGTTACATTATCTTAACTTTGTATATAACTGTTACATTATCTTAACTTTGTATATAACTGTTAACTTCGTGCATAGTAGATTAGTTTATTATTTTCAAATATTAATTTATGCACTTTTATTGCTATTTTATGCTTCGTTTTAAAACTTATTAGCAAAGAAAAATAAAATCTACACTCAGGAAATACAGGCGCATGATCTGTCATCCATCGGAAAGAAAAAATGTAAACACCCCGTATTAGTTCCCTCAAAGATATGTAGATTAACTTAAGAGATGTCAAGGTGGGGGAAGGAGGATAGGGGCGACGCCCAGGTGCTTCCGATCCTCACCCAACTCGGCTCCCGCTACCGTGCCACATGTGTTCTGTGACTGAAAATTAACAATTTATATATTCCCATTTGTTACGGTGTCATTCATTCTGAAGGTAAACGGCCACCATAGAGATGTAACTGTAGTGACGTGTAGGTTCTTGGTTTGCTGACACCGTAACCGCTGATGACCTGTCAGTGGCAGCTCTGAATAAATCACAGTTAACTCCTGCGCACCAAGTTTTGCTCACTCTGCGCAGCAACAGTTTGCGTCACGAACCACTTGACCACAGCACGGTTGGTTGCACTTTGTTTGAAAATTCGGACCAGCCCTTGACCGCCATAATGAATGGAGAGCGAGTAGTGTTGAGAAACATTTTGAAAGTAGCAAAAAGCGACAATTTCCAGTGATGACGAACCAAAAGTAACACGATTAAGGTATAATTGATATAGAAGATGCAATATTTAAGAACAAAAATGCTTTAGATATCGTTTTCAACGACTTATAACAAGGTAATAATTTTGATATTAGGCTGCGATTAAAATTCCCGCTAACATTGTGACACCAACTGGTGCCTGAAGCTTATTACCAGAAGTCGGATCCAGTGACGTAGCTCAAGTTGGTGTCACCCGGGGCAGAACTAATGGTGCCACAAGGCTAAATTAGATATAAAAATATCTATATTTGAATAGTTAATGTATTATTTAATAAAAATATAAGTATAGTTGCACGATCTTAAAGATATTTTGTAGATTATTTTACCAAGATTAACCAAGATTTACCAAGATATATATATATATATATATATATATATATATATATATATATATATATATGCCTATATAAATTTTTTAAATCATTAAAATTATTTAATTGGAACTATAAAATTTTATAATTTTGTCACTTCTAAAATGGTGTCACCAGGGGCACACCGCTCCCCTGTCCTCCCCCCGTAGCTACGCCACTGGTCTGATCCGATCCATCTCCTTCCATCATGGCTCACCTCGGCGGCGAACGCCATTCCGCGCTCCGCGTCGGCGGGCGACACCGGGATGAAGAGCAGGCCCGCGGTGGGCTGCGACGGCACGGCGCCCTCGCGGTGGAACAGCACCATGGGGCGCAGCATGCCCGTCACGTGCACGCCTCGAGGCGCGGGGGCGTCGGCGTGCAGCCGGCGCAGCAGCGCGTCCAGCCCCGGCCAGTCGCGCGCGTCCATCGGGAGTGCCACAAGGACCGAGCCCTGGCCCTCGTCATCCGCCTCGCCTGAGCGAACAAGACATCGATTATTTATTATTTATTTTTTATTTATTTATTTATTTATTTATTTATTTATTTATTTATTTATTTATTTATTTATTTATTTATTTATTTATTTATTTATTTATTTATTTATTTATTTATTTATTTATTTATTTATTTATTTATTTATTTATTTATTTATGTGTTTGTTTACTAATTACTTATTTACTTTCTCGCACACTAATACGTAGTATAAATGTATATAATGCAGCTGTAAAAGAAGGTAAACAGTGGATATTTCTTGCATCTAATGTGCAACACCTCTAATACGTTGCGTAGTAAAAAGTCATGTGTTTTGGATCCTTGATACCGGAAAATTAGTTTACTGCAAAACGTCCTTTCGCCTGCCAGAACATCCATCTGTCTGTCTGTCTGTCTCTGTCTCTGTCTCTTTCTCTGTGTATGTGTCTGTGTCTGTGTCAGTCTCTGCCTGTCTGTCTCTGTCTGTCATTCTCTGTCTGTCAGTCTCTGTCTGTCAGTCTCTGTCTGTCAGTCTCTGTCTGTCAGTCTCTGTCTGTCAGTCTCTGTCTGTCAGTCTCTGTCTGTCAGTCTCTGTCTGTCAGTCTCTGTCTGTCAGTCTCTGTCTGTCAGTCTCTGTCAATCTCTGTCTGTCAGTCTCTGTCAATCTCTGTCTGTCAGTCTCTGTCAATCTCTGTCGTTAGTCTATCTGTCAGTCTTTGTCTGTCTGTTCGTCCTATCAGTTAAAAACACTAGCATCTAATTTTTTCACAAATTGATATTATGAATCCATGTTTTTCTTACAAGTTGATGTTGAAAAACTATCTGCTTGTTGTCACTGTGTTTTTTTATTTCAAAGAGATTTTAGTTTTGTGAAGTACTGTATATGAAACTCAACATTTTCCAAATTCTCTCAAAAATGGCCCCAAAATTTGTATTACTTGTTCTGGATTGAGAAAAGTGTTCCATAAAAATGACACAGGTCTGGTTGTCGGAAAAAATTCTTAATTCTTGCAAATTGCGCAAGTTTAAAATAATTTCGAAGTTTTTCTTCCAACCACAACACGGAAGATAGAGGTTTTTCGAAATGAAATCTCTTATGCATAATTAAATTTTTAAACAGTGTTGTGTAAACAATTTTGAACAGAACAGAACAGTTTGTGGATAATTTTGAGTCAAACGCTGACGATATTTGCTAACCACCTAAACAAGATATTCACAAAACTGCAAATGTTTTCTTCTTTTTTACTGGAACTCCTCTGTTTTTTTATTAAAGTTCTCCAAATTTTCGAGAATTGCTCATTTCCAACCCTCCTTTTAAACCGACTGGAAGGTCGTTACGCCGGCTCTGACTTTGATGTTGTGGTTACTACTTGCTAAATCTCAGTCTGTTTTTCTTAACTTCAGTGTGGTCGAATACTTTTGTTCGTTGGAAACATGTGGTTCAAGTAGGATTATAGTATTACGTAACTGTTGCAAAGAATGAGAGAAAATGTGTCTTGTCGTACCACCACTAATATACTTATTTATATAATTTATTTCTTCAATTAGACACTACCAGAAGCTGTTCTTTCACAGCCGATTGCTTGGATTCACTACTAAAAGGCGGTTGTTTCACAACCAAATGCTTGGATCTGAATGGCCTAAATAGCACTTGTTAAATAGCGAGATGATTGCGAGAGAAATGAAAGGAGTGACAAGTGAAATGATACTGATACAAGATGGAGCTGCGATCCCGTTTTGTACACCACATTGTTCCCAATGGAAGATCAATGATTTAATCGTTCTACCCAGAGGTAGAAAATACGTGACCTGTTCACTACCTTACATGACTTCCAAGCAACCAAACTCTAAACTGCTTGTTGAACTTTTTTATTATTTTCAGCGTCGGTTACTTGAACGAAAACTGCATATAATATCTCAGAAGATGTACAAAACATTTACAAATGTGTTGTAAAATATTTTAATTCTTTGACACCGTTGTCCTTAAAATGAAGGAATCATAATGGTTTGGTAGGTCACTAATATTGCAAGAGCGATGAGTTCTCTTTTGTAATCCAGTAACGGAAGCTGGATGGTTTTTCAATACAGCTCAACGCACAGCCCTCACTTTGATTTTCAATTTTGGGGGGCAGGATCAAAATCTGGTAGGCAATGTAGATCCTACTTTTTGTGTTGGAGATTGTTGGATATTCAAGAGTGTTCGAAATACGCTTTCTACTATCCCAAATATTGTTTCCAAATGCATCTAAAGCATCAAATGCATCAAAATTATACTAGAAATTATCATTTGAATCCTTGAATTTCTTAGATCTTGTAAATCTCAATACCCTTTAGCAACGGTGGATTGCGAATAGCGTATTAGTGGGTCATATATTGATAGACAAAAGTCGAAATCAGAAGACTAACAGAAAGTGAAAGTCCCTAAAAATTAAAAGTCTTTAATTCAACTGTCATATGACAAGTTCTAAAATGTACTTTTAAAACAGCATCATTGGTTTCGTTGTTGATAAATGTTCCGCAAGTATATCCAACAATTACCAAACTTCCATCGAGACATTTGATGGATTTCTCAAGCAGTGGCAGTTTGTTTGGGTGTGCAAGTCCTGTGTTAACTTCCGAGAAATAAAAAATCGTTTTTCCCTTGAATTTATTAAGATTTTTCATTTTTTGGGTCTTCCATGCGATCAGCGTCATAGATCGACACCAGAGCGCCCATGCAACGCAGGCAGTATCCGAGCGCAGCTCAGGCCGTTGGCGAATGCCTCCAACGTCTTCAGGTCGGATCGGGAGCCGGCAGCGCATGCGCGTGACGTTCCCCCCTCTCAAGGACAAAGCGTGCCAAAGGCGTTGATCTCGTTTTAACTCCCTGATGGAGAGCTAGTATCCGTGATTCTGATATTCCCCGTTGCGCGTTATTGTCTTTAACGATACTTGTGAAATTAGTGTTATTTTAAGACAAGGATGGTGAAAAGTGAAACAGTAGTTTTAAATAATTGATTTACTTCCGCCAGTGTCATTGAGGAGTGGGAGATCGTGTCCTAACCTGATATTATTTCGGAATTTAATTTTTAAAAAGAGAACCAAAGAATGAAAAACCGTCGAGCATGTCTTTTTAAATACTTTCAAATATATTATTCCCATCTTTGGATTTGATTTTTTCGTGTTTGCGGGCACGTCAAATGCTTTGGTCATTAGTCCCGTTAGTGTACTGCATGTTTTTTTCTCGGGAGATGCGCGGTGATCTTCCCCCGCTGGATGGCGAGATCCGGCGCCGATCTACCGTCGGCTAGTGGGGTTTCCCCCTAACCAGGACTCTCCTACCAGCGGGGCACCGCCCCAGTCGGGACAAGCTCTAAGCTCCCGACCGGCCTCCCGGAATATGTGGTAGTGTAGTGCGTGTTAGTGTGTGTGTGTAAGGGGAGAGGATAGGACAAGGAAGAGGAAGGAAAGATCGCGCACTGTCCGTAGACCGTTTGTTAGGGTAGTGCTCCGGCATTCGCCTAGTGTTGATCGGAGAAACCACGGAAAACTACCGATCAGAGCAGCCGGCCGCTAGAATTCTTCTCCAGACAGCGACTGAATTCGACCTAGCTGAAAAGCTAGTGTCGAAAATCCTGCCGCTATCAGGACTCGAACCTAGGACCTCCCGGTTAGAGGCGTTGCAGTGACATCAGTTGATGCACTGAGCTACCGCTCCCGGTCCCATCTTTGGAGTAGAAAATACATCCTCGTTGTTGTTACTTTGCGACTATCTTTCTCCCATTCTTCTAATATTATAATATAAATAAATATAAATAATATAAAATAAATAAGGATTTTGTTTACATATTTCAATGTTACTCTAAATATGTAAGCGAAAGGAGTAGTTTGGGGGTTAACACTTTCTTTCACTGCCAAAGCCCTAGGTCCAGAATGAAGAGACCTCACTGTTCTCAATGACTTATCTCTGTGAATGTGTTTTACCAGCTTTAGCTCGTTTTCTTAGTTTGGGAGGAGAAAAATGTATCGTAAAACATTTCATAGATAAAACAAGGGATATTTTAGCATGCGACTAATCAGAATGTTTGCTTTTTCAAGAAGGTTGGAAATGATTTTATACTCCAGGAAGTCGATAACTAGTAGTTTTTACATTGAAAAGTTTTGAAGTCGTTCCATTTCTGCAAATTAGATTCACGTAGTTCGAAACATTTTGGTATAAACTAAATATACGTCATTTGCTAAGAAGCTAATCGCCATTTCATTTGAGATGACCTTCCATATTTTACACTGTATTTTCAAAATTAATGAAATATATACTTACTTTTTAAAGTAAAAATGTTCGGAATACGTACTCACACATACATGAATGACAAAAGTTCATTCTGACAAAGATTTTCAATGTTCTGCATCCAAATCAATACCATACACTTTGTCAGTGTTTCGTGTTCCCTAGAGAGAAAGCCGCATCCAAGATTTTATTTCCAAAATACCTTCAGATGTGTAAATATCACGCACTACTCACAGTTTTTTTTTCACAAGAATTACCAGAGTTCAGTTTACTATACCCACCACTTGTCCCTCACTAGCACTGCGCGTCGGTTTTCACACTCCAACACGCACACGCAACTCTAAAAATACGCACAGGTTTTTTTAGTCCCGGATTACCTACCCCCACTCCTTTGCCAATATTAGTTAAATAAAGAATAAATGATAGCAACGAGCGTTGTAGATCAAAATCTGATAACCAGAAAGGTTTGCTCCTTTGTAATATAAACTATTTTGCATCGAAAAACGAACTACAAATTTGATATAAAATTCCTTTGGTAAAGGTAACCTAACTCCCCACTCCTCTCTCAACTAGCGAAGTGATGGCTCAAGAAAACGTGCAAGGATGATATGGTCCAGGCCGTGTATTAGGCCGCACTAGATTCGCAATATCGCAGCTTGAAAGATTTCCTGTCGGAAGAGCCAACTTATGAAACTATAACTCTGATCAAGTCTCTCGCTTTTGTTTTGTTTGTTGTCATTCACAATCCTCGCGCGGTCTCGAGTCTTGTCCACTGTTCAATAATACAGGTTTCGTTTTTCGGTAGAATTAAAAAGAGATGTTCATCTATAAACGAATATTAACTCTGTGAATAATTATTAAGTTAATTAAGAATTATCATGATCAACTATTGCGAGCTTAAGAAGTATTAAAAAGTGTCAAGTGCAACTGAAAAATACAACCTCAAAAGTTATCTGCGGTCATACTTCTATGTTATTAATGCTTTTGAGATGTGTGTCAACAGTTCACGTTTTGAACTGGTAATAATGAGTTTTATTGAACGCAAATAAATACCACAATTATTGAAGTTAATTAACACAATTAACAACAACAAATAATGAACTACTATAACTATTTCAATTAACTGTATTATTATTACTAAAGAAAACAATTGGAAAATAATAAATAAAACTCAAAAACTCCTAGTACTACTAAATAAATAAATTGAACGATAAAACGCAAAGAACGAAGAGCACCAAAACGCAAAATGCAGATCTTTCGCAACACTCGTAAACCTACACAACTTCACTTGGATGGCTTTGAATGTTGGCGGAATCTACGGAAGTAGTCATTGTTTCATTGGAAACTTAAATTTTAAAAAATGTCCCTACTGCTTGAAGGTAATATATACAGGGTATTTGTGTGATGGTTGGCAACAACTTTTGCCAACATAAAACGAAACGAAACTACCCTAAATCGAGTATAAATGTATGTTCTCATCCGACAGTGACATTTTTCAAAAGTTGTCCCGTTAGTTCGGCTTTTTAGCTGGCCAGCAGTCTATCTCTCTCTCCGTTACCGCCATGGCTATGGCGCGCGGGAAACCTTACATATTCAAGGCGCAATTACACGGACTCGTCTCAAAACCCATTGTTTGGGTGACTGCAGTCTCAGGGCTCGCCTGCCCCGATAGTGGGCGTTTCCTTGACCTGCGCGCTGCCCATTTAGATGTCAAACAAAAAACACCACAATATTATTATTCCTGGTATTATTGTGTGGTTGTTTATACTAGCAATGTTTATTTCATACAAACAAATATAATCATTCAATCAATGTTTATTTCACACGAATGAAAGTAAATGAATGCGTTCTCTCAGAAACACAAAATTAGATGTGGCAATGTGCTATGGAAACTAAACTGAATTGAACGAGGTGTATTTGGTTTCCATTACTTTCGAGTATTATTATTTTAACTCATTTTTTGAAAATTATAGCTCAGTAAACAGTACTTTAGATGCATAAAGTTCGTAGCAATTTGTTACCAGTTGATTGAGGTTACATGGCGCAAGAGAAACAAAGTTTTCTTTGGTTTGATGAATAGTTTTAGTTCAACCTATTTATCAACACTATTATAATGTTGCAACGAATGACTCTTT
Organism: Teleogryllus occipitalis; assembly: GCA_011170035.1. Taxonomy (NCBI): domain Eukaryota; kingdom Metazoa; phylum Arthropoda; class Insecta; order Orthoptera; family Gryllidae; genus Teleogryllus; species Teleogryllus occipitalis. The sequence continues at coordinate 198,040 of BLKR01001849.1, read as the reverse complement.
TGGGTATCAAAGTCTCTTGAACTGGAATTGTTCTGCGATTTTTGTTGCTATTTTACATGCATGGCATACATTTTCTTTTATCAATTGCTTCACTAAACTCTTCAAACAGCACTTCGAGTCATATTTAGTGTGACTATTTCACGAATTAAGACATTCCCTGAATCGAATGGATAATTAAAAAGACAGGAATTACGAAAAAGAAAAATATTACTCAAAATTGCTACCGGAATAGGTGAAACTTTCATTCAGCCCGGAGTTATCACTGCCTCCTGGAATAATTTATAATCAAATAAATATAAATAACAGTTTAATGCAGAAAGTAATAAATAAATAAAATTAAATAAATAAATAAATAAATAAATAAATAAATAAATAAATAAATAAATAAATAAATAAATAAATAAATATATAAATAAATAAATAAATAAATAAATAAATAAATAAATAAATAAATAAATAAATAAATAAATAAATAAATAAATAAATAAATAAATAAATAAATAAATAAATAAATAAATAAATAAATAAATAAATAAATAAATAAATGTGTTCTCGCATAGAATTTTTAAGTTCAGGAACGAAAGGGGAGATAAAAAAAGAAATGTTGAAATACTCCCCTGTTGAGGCGGCCGCTTTGACCGTAGGCGCCCAGACCTCGGCCTGCATTTGCTCCGCCATTGCCCGAGCCATAACCGACCACCCCAGCGCCTCCCGACCTCGCAGCACATCGAGTTGGGCGGCGGCGACGCACACCGCGGACACCATCACCGCCAGCCGCAGCGCCATCCCGCTCTCAGGAAGCCAAGCCCCCTGGGAACGACCCGGAGCCGCGAGCTTCCCCTGTCAGCCTCGCGATTGCTCTCGCCTGGGCGAGTGACGTCGCGCTGGGAGTTAGCCGACAATCTGCAATGCATTGAATCCCTCAACAAGGCCAAGACTGGATGGCCAAAGCATTGCCAAATGAGCTTATCACCAAATATAAAATACATTTTTCTTCATTTTCAAGGATTTACTTTAATTGAGTTTTAGTTCCACAACCACGCAAACATTACAGAGAAGTCTTCTGCCATTTGTATTAACTCGTCAACAGTTTTTTTTAATTTACTTAGGAAACATGCAATATACTTCAAAACTAAAATTATAAGTAAATATAATTGAGTAATTAATGTACTCACTTTTACGATTAACGCCGTCATTTTTATAATTTTTCAGTATCCGTTATTTCATTGCTCGATGATTATTAGTCTTATACTTTCAGAACTTCTTGAAACTTATATGGTATATTATTAACCCTATTGACATATCTGACGTACTGCAACGTTCAAAGAACTTGCGTTGACGCCAGACAGTCTGGAGGCAAATATCATGGTAATTAACATGCCAATAGGCGATCAAATTATCTGTTATCTGATAAATGTAGTATGTTCGTGAGATATGAAGTTGTCATCAAAGCACGCAAGCTGTCAATTCACTATTTAAATATACATGCCTTCTCCTCACACAGGAGAATTTAATTAATGTTATACTTTTTTCAGCCATGGTATTCTTTAGCGATTTCTGCAATAAATCCATGTTATAATTATGAAAATTATTTTTCTAGTGTATCTACGATGTACAATTAACCTATTTTTTCCTTCAATCCCTCATTAAGTTCTACATGCCAAAATTTCACGAAAGTTTTCGGGCTATTTCATGATATAAATGAATTTTCCAGATTATTTAACTTTCAAAAGCTTTTTTTTCCTTTCTTCCGTGCATGGTCATATGCCCTACAAACACTTTTATTCTTGTTTATCCCTATGTATCAGTCAATTGTTCCCATTACAGTTATCGACACAACGTTTATCGATTTTTTTCGATACAGTGTTCATTGATTAATGCGTCGTCTATGTACTCACTCAGTTATTCTCAAAAGATTTATTCAACGTTTTCTCTATTCATTAATTCAATATAATTCATAGAACAGAAATTGAGAATTAACGTAATTGAAATGAGATTAATTAATTTAAATTAGAAATAGACTTAGTCACATTATTTAAAAAACAGATTGAGTTATAATTCTTTATTTTGGAGATGCTCTTATTTCTAGGAGTGACACTTCTACGTACTCCGGGAGATCGGTCGGGAGCTTAGAGCTTGTCCCGACTGGGGCGGTGCCCGGCTGGTGGGGGAGTCCTTGTTAGGGGGAAACCCCAATAGCCGACGGTCGTTCGGCGCCAGATCTCGCCGTTCAGCAGGCATCACCGCCATCTCCCGAGAAAAAACATGCACTACACTAACGGGACTAATGACTAAAGCAGTTGACGCACCCGTAAACACGAAAAAATCTATCAATCAATATTTTGCTTGATGACCGGGAGAGATGGCTCAGGGCATCAACGGATGTCATTGCAGTGCCTCTGACCGGGAGGTTCTAGGTTCGAGTACCGACAGTGGCAGGATTTTCGACACTGGCTTGTCAGGTTAATCAAATTCAGTCGCTGTCTAGAGGAGAAATCTAGCGGCCGGCTGCTCCGATCGATAATTTTCCGTGGATTTTGCGATCTACACCAGGCGAATGCCGGAGCAGTGTCCTCACAAACGGTCCATGTACTGCGCGCGATTCTTCCTTCCTCTTCCTTGTTTTATCCCTTACACACACACACACACACACACACACACACTAACATGCACTACACTACCACGTATGCCGGGAGACCAGTCGGGAGCTTAGAGCTTGTCCAGGCTGGGGCGGTGCCCCGCTGGTGGGAAGAGTTTTGGATAGGGGGAAACCCCGCTTGTCGACGGTAGGTCGGCGCCGGATCTTGTCATCCAGCGGGAGAATCCACTTTCCGAGAGAGAGAAATTGCACTACACTTACGGGACTAATGACCTATAATTTGACGCGCCCGGAATCTCTAAGAATCAATCAATCAACATTGGGATGATTTTGAATTTCTAAATTTTCTAGATTAAATGAAATAAATAAAGCTTAAATCTAGACTTAACCTTTTTACATTAGAGGGTTCTTGACCCCTGCAGGGCACGTGCGCTAGGCGCATTAAGTTCTCGCTCGACATAGATGCAATGGACTTTGACTTTTGACTAACAACCTTTCTCGTGCCGTCTGTTGGACACACCTAGCCTAGACTATACAGTCACAAAAAGTCTTATCAGATTAGCGAAAAATATAAGAATTCATCAGCATGTTACTGGTTTTCAGAATCTATCTACGAAGACTTCGAAAAGTGGAATGTATATTATATTCCGGAAAGAAATAGAAATGTATATTATATTCAGGAAAAGAGGTGAATGGCATTTTGGAATAAAATTCATTTCAGACAGTCCTTTCTCTTAGATGAGCTCCTCAACTTCTAACAAGTACAACTTGAAATACACAACTTAGTTACAGATTGACTTACAAGAATCACAGATTTATTACAAAACCATAAATCTATTTATTTTTGTCTGTTATGCTCTTAGAAAAGGAATAATTTCGTACCGTACTAGTTGATTCTTACATTAAGATTATTCAAGCTGTTATATGTAGTGCCTTCTCGCATATCAATCATCTTTCACATTTTTTAAAGGGTCATAGAATGTATTTCACAGTGTTTCGCTCTCTTTTACTGAGTGGCTAGCTGACCTACGATTTTTTTCGTGGTTTTAACAATGAGGCGTGGATCGTGTAAATTCCCCTATACCTAGTACTATGCGTGAGTAAATATTCTAATGCATAATAAAATTTATTAATTAGCAGAGAGATTTGGAACCGTGAGATTAAGTCGCACAGAATGTCAAATAATGAAGTTCATTCTGTAAGATTCGATATTCTGTACTTTCTTGATCGCCGTGCCGAACAGTAAAAATACCATAGAAAAAGCTAAATCTACACAAATATTAATCTTACGAAAAGTTTCAGTGTGTATACTACGACTTGTCGGAAATAACTCGTAAATTATATTTTAAGTGTCTAGTAGAGATCGTTTCGTACGATTGGTCGTACGGAGTGGTAGAGTGAGAGGGCATCTGGGAGAACTTTTTAAATTATTTTCTGAGAAAAATAGCTATTAATGGAATAACACATAATTGTTAAAAGTACGAGATAGTATCTTTCTAATGAAATTTCATTTGAAAATCTTAATTGGGCATCAGAGACGAGGAAACGATACTACGAGATGAAAATAATATATGCGGTAATAAAGAAATCTATTTTCATTTCTTAGTCCAAATAGTATTCTAGTGTTATAATCGGAAAGAATTGGTTCGTAACTGTTAAATAGTTATTAACATACCTTGTGAGAAGAGCGACTAAGGAAGAATGAGCATCATTATTAGTTTAATGCCTTTTTCACTTTTAAATAATCAAGGAAAACGAATATTCTCGATGAGTTGGTTACGTATTAATGTCGATAATTACAACGAAAATGAAAAAGTTAATTACATGAACAAAATACAAAATACCGCAGTGTGCGGTAATCACAGTGCATGCCAAGTCTCCAGGCCACGACCATTGTTTTGTTTTCTGTTTTTCCAAATGATCTACGTAGCTCTGGCCATTTTATTTGTTGGAGTTAATTTCTTTTATTGCGAGTAACACTACATTTTTATTTCCTATGCAAGAGAGCAATTTGTGGTATTGGAGATTTATTGCTCAATTTGCGGATTATTAACTGACTAACGTACCAAATAAATTAATGGCTGTTTCTACTATTTTAATAGCGGAGTATATTGTCATTAGTTATGACGCAGAGAGATAAAAAAATGGTGCGGAAGGAAGTGGTTAAATTTACACATACCAGTGGGTTAAATAATGAAAACGATAACAAATGCCAAACAAGAAAGGAAAAGTAAATAATTTTGTAATTTTTCCTAACTCGTGTGTCATTCAGTGTAAAAAAAAAGTATTATTGTCTTATGAAAGAGTCATTTCGAAATTAATTTTTATTTTAAAGTTTTCGGAGGTACGTAATTCAAATATGTAGTATAGACTACAGCGATGAAATTGAAATATGGTGTACTATAAGAATATAATATTATAAAAATATAAATTAAAGAAAGGTTGCGAATTCGAACTCTCTCATAGCTTGTGTTTTCAAAATAGCGAGGCGCCTTATTTTATCTTACATAGCAACTTCTATTAATTGAAAATTACCCAAAAGTAACGCATAATGTGGATCTTGCCAATGCTGAAGAATAAAATAATAATAAAAACGGGAATTGATCATTGCCGAGAATTGAGTACCAGCCATATGCTTATTTTGCATTAAAATTAATTTTAAAAACTTTCTGAGTTATATGAAAAACATTAATGTCACGACAGTGAGTAGTGACATAAAAATTAAAGAATTTGTTTTACGGTTATTTTCGCTGAAATTTTGAGGGACAAATGTTTTTAACGATGTTACACTGCATTTTATATTTTTTATGTGACTGCATGTGTTGGTAAGGTCATTCTAAACCTAGTAATTATATTAATATTTATTTGAATTGTTAAATAGATAACGTGTTAAAATTGATCGTAGAAAAGAAACAACATAAATGTGATGAAGTTTCACGCATTTACAATATCAAAAAAATCAGTGCAAATTTACTATTCATATTATTGATTCTTACCGTTTTTTGGTCTTGATGCTCACAAAGTAAAACAATCATTTCGAGAAAATTATGAAAATTGCAAATTAAAATATTCAGAATATTTACTAGACTTCGCGTTTAATACAATATACATGAGATGGAACATCTCGCAGTAGAATTTCTTTTAACTGCAGCTGCAGGAAGAGAAGAAATCCGAAACACGAAAAGGAAGATTCTCGCGTAGAGAAAAGCGCAGATAAATGCCCAAGATGTCGAGAAGATCTAAAATAAATTGTTTTATGTCTGTGTGGTTTCATAACATGTCATGTTGCGGTAGATTTGTATCGAGTACGTGTCTCGGAAACGTATACCATGCCCGTGATAAATTCTGGAGAAATGAGATAAAACTCTCTGGAGCATTCGACTTTCTCGTTTTGCTTTTATACTTTTCGCCGCGTCTTGCCCGCTCCAACTCCACCCGATCTCTTGGCTTTTCGTTTCTCCCCTGTCGCCGCCCCCTCCCCCTCCTCCACCTCCTCATACTACCGCTGGCCCCTCGCCCTGTGTAGCGTTGCCCGCTAGAGAGCCAGCGTAGCAAATGGTTTGTTCAAGAGACGCAAGCCGCACGGATGAAATCTCCAAGCTTGCCAGCCAATTCACGCCTCTAGTGGCGCCACGGCTCTAGTTGGTTCCATATATAGAACATATCCAACCGGTAGCGGTAGCTCAGTGCATCAACTGATGTCACTGCAGCGCCTCTAACCGGGAGGTCCTAGGTTCCCACTCCACACGGCGGCAGGATTTTCGATACTAGCTTTTCAGCTAGGTCGAATTCAGTTGCTGTCTGGAGGAGAATTCTAGCGGCCGGTTGCTCTGATCGGTAGTTTTCTGTGGTTCCTCCGATCAACACCAGGCGAATGCCGGAGCAGTACACTACCAACCGGGCCACGGACTGCGCGCGATCTGTCCTTCCTCTTTCTTGTCCTATCCTCTCCCCTTACACACACAATTACACAAACGTGCACGACATTACCACATATTCCGGGAGACCGTCGGGAGCTTAGAGCTTGTCCCGGCTGGGGTGGTGCCCCGCTGGTGGGAGGGTCCTGGTTAGGGGGAAACCCCACTAGCCGACGGTAGGTCGGTGCCAGATCTTGCCATCCAGCGGGGGAAGATCACCGCCATCTCCCACATACACTACACTAACGGGGATAATGACCATAGCAGTTGACGCGCCCGGAAACACGAAAAAATCAATCAATCAAAACCATATCCATATCTAGACTCACTGTACCGGTTTTAAAACTTTCTAACATGTCGGTGTTGCTTTTCTTCGTTAAAGCACGGGATTAGCTTGCGTGCTATACTTCAATATAGCAGAGAGGAGTATCTGAGTGGAAAGGAAAATACTTTTTGCAGCTGCAGCTTAAAAAATTCTACTGCGAGGTGTTTTATGTTCTTCCTATAAGAGTATTATTTTTAAAGTCTTTTAGATACTTCGTATGATTTTAACTTTTCATTTTCATAATTTTCTTTAAATTATTACGTGCTTTTACGTCTTGCAGGCCGTGAGAAGAAAAATAATGAGAATGTGAAGATTGTTTATGAGAAACATGAGCTTTCTGACTGTGTGCGTAGATTAATTGGTAAGTCGAAGTATATTCTTGTTAGTAATTGGATAATTTAGGATCACGAAGTTTTCATTGAGAATTATTGTACCCGTGAACTTAGTGAAAAATGAAAATCGTATGTAGGAGGAAGGGTAGAGTAGAAGAAAAAGAATTTTTCTGGTATCAAATCGTTGCAGGAAACCGAATTCAAAACACTGAGAGACGATAAACAATCAATTCAGGGTTCAAATGCATCCATCGTAGAGGAACGTACTTGTATCCAACCACATAATTAATAAAAAGTGGTGGTTCTTGGCAAAATTATCAGTTGTAAGACACACATTTTCTCACTTTTTTATTGGCGCATGTTATGCAAAGACAAAGAAGTATGTATGTCTAATCATCGTATACGCCACCATTTATTACATAATTGAGCAACGTAGCCACAACGCACATTAGGTCTCAATACGTAGACATCGGCATTTGATGAAGAATGCGTCCTTAAAAGGAAACGGGGAACAAGAAGAATTAGGAGAAAAGAAAAGGAATAGGGAAAAAGATGGCAAAATGAAGTAGGAGCCAGGAAAAAGAATCCAAGAAAAAATAAAAAAACAGATGAGAGGAAGAAAGACAAAGAAAAAGAGAAAGAAAAGAAAAGAGAAGGAATAAAAGGTAATAGAAAATAAAGTATAAAAAAGGAATAAAATTTACAAGAAAAAAATAGAGGAAATGAAACAGTAGCAGAATCAGGAGAAAGATAAGAAGTCTTACAAAACAATTTTAAATGTAGTTTATAGTAATAAAATATAGTGTACTCAAATATTATAATATCATCGAGCTATTGAGCATTACGAAAGAGATATACCTTTGCGCAGAGTTATAACACCCTTCATCTCAACCTCATCCTTCTGGCGATCCGTCTTCGCCTCCATCCATCCGGATAATTCCCGAGATCCCATCCCGCCTCAAGCCATCGTGGAACTGTCTGACGCGTGCGGCCGGCGGCGTCGCATGCCCTTCTCGCAAGAGAAGCGGCGTCATCAAGCTGCCACGTGCGTCAACTTGCGGAACAAAGAAGGAAGGAGTAGAAAGAAGAAATGTAGAATACGATAAAAAGCGGAGAAATGATATCGAAAAAAATTGACGATAGTATCAGAAGAGTGAGAAGGTGAAAAGAAAAATAAAAATGATGGAGGAGAAAAAAATAAGTAGTGGAAGTAGATGAAAAACCGAAGTAGTGGAGAAAGTAGATGAAAACATAGTTGCCGGAGAAACGGTAATAGAAGAAGAAATAGTAGTAGAAGACTTGGTATTAAAAGGTGAAGACGAAATAATAGAAGAAGAAACAAAGTTTCGCTTAACAAAGTACATTAGAATAGAAATTGTCATAAGAGAAACGATTACAGCCATTAATAAATGTTACAATGTTTGAGTGATGCTACATATCTCATTTAAACCAAACAACCCTTCCGAATCATCACCTATATCCCTCCGAATAATTCGAATCATCCGCCCCTCTCGGGCAGACACGGCTTATCGCTGGTTCCGGCTGACGGCAAAGCGTGTGCAACTCCGTGGCGACGGCAGTGGAAGTTGTGGCAGAGGCAGGCGCGGAGTCGGGAGTGGAGTCGCAGTCGGGAGTGGAGTCGCAGTCGGGAGTGGAGTCGGAGTGGGGAGTGGAGTCGGAGTCTGGAAGTGGAGTTGGAGTCGGGGAGTGGAGTCGGAGTCGGGGAGTGAAGTCGGAGTGGGGGAGTGGAGTCGGAGTCGGGGAGTGAAGTCGGAGTCGGGGAGTGGAGTCGGAGTCGGGGAGTGGAGTCGGAGTCGGGGAGTGGAGTCGGAGTCGGGGAGTGGAGTCGGAGTCGGGGAGTGGAGTCGGAGTCGGGCGTGGAGTCGGAGTCGGGCGTGGAGTCGGAGTCGGGCGTGGAGTCGGAGTCGGGCGTGGAGTCGGAGTCGGGCGTGGAGTCGGAGTCGGGCGTGGAGTCGGAGTCGGGCGTGGAGTCGGAGTCGGGCGTGGAGTCGGGTCGGGAGTGGAGTCGGAGTCGGGAGTGGAGTCGGAGTCGGGCGTGGAGACGGAGTCGGGCGTGGAGACGGAGTCGGGCGTGGAGTCGGAGTCGGGCGTGGAGTCGGAGTCGGGCGTGGAGTCGGAGTCGGGGTCGGGCGTGGAGTCGGAGTCGGGGTCAGGCGTGGAGTCGGAGTCGAGGTCGGGCGTGGATTCGGAGTCGGGGTTGGGCGTGGAGTCGGAGTCGGGAGTGAGTTTTGAGCCGGGGCAAGGGAAGAGTCGGTGGTGGGGAGACTGCGGCGGAGGTGGCGGCAAAGATGGAGGCGGCGGCGGTGAAGGCGGGGTCACCGAGCTGCGAAGTATCTCAACTTGCGCTCGTCAGTCACGTCACGGCGCTCCGCCGTGCGCCCGCGGCGTGCGAGCGAGTGGCTGCTCGCCCGCCCGGCGATGAAGGCGCCGCGAAGATTGATGCCGCCCCCACGCTGCGCAAGATCGGCGAACGCCCCTGCCACTCCACGCTCGTCGCCCGCGCTACTGCTCCCGTTCATTCCCTCTCCCTCTCCCTCTCTCTGTCTCTCTCTCTGTCTCTCTGTCTCTCTCTGTGTGCCTCTGTGTGTCCCTGTTTCTGTCTCCGTCTCTGTCTCTCTCTGTGTCTGTCTCTGTCTCTCTCTCTGTCTCTCTCTCTGTCTCTCTCTGTCTCTCTCTGTCTCTCTCTGTCTCTCTGTCTCTCTCTGTCTCTCTTTTTCTCTCTCTCTCTTTCTCTCTCTCTTTTTTTCTCTCTCTCTTTTTCCCTCTCTTTTTCTCTCTCTCTCTTTTTCTCCCTCTCTTTTTTTCTCTCTCTCTCTTTTTCTCACTCTCTTTTTCTCTCTCTCTTTCTCTCTCTCTTTCTCTCTCTCTTTCTCTCTTTCTCTCTATCTTTCTCTCTCTCTTTCTCTCTATCTTTCTCTCTCTCTTTCACTCTTTTTCTCTCTCTCTTTCTCTCTTTTTCTCTCTGTCTTTTCCTCTCTTTTTTCTCTCTTTTTTTCTCTCTCTCTTTTCCTCTCTCTCTTTTTCTCTCTCTTTCTCTCTTTTTTCTCTCTTTCTCTTCTCTCTCTCTCTCTCTCTCTCTCTCTCTCTCTCTCTCTCTCTCTCTCTAAAAGGCAATACTTCCATAATTGCTTTCTCTTAGTGGGAGAGGTGGCTCAGGGCATTAACTTATGTTTCTGCAGTGCCTCTGACACGAAGGACCTAGTTCGCACCGCGTTCGGTTCAGGCCCTAGGTCCTTTCCTTCCCAAGCGCGCAACCTTTCCCTCCCATTCCTTGTCGTGTCCTCACCCCTTACACCCCGCACTTACACACACTACACTACCACTACCACATGTCGGGAGTCTGGTTGGGAGCTTAGAGTTGGTTCCGACTGGGGGTGCCTCGCTAGTTGGAGATACCTTCTTAGGGAAAACCTTTAGCCGACGGTAGGTCGGTGCCGGATCTCACTATCCAGTGGGAAATGATTACCGCCAACTTTAGCGATAAAAGCATTCACTACACTTATGGGAATAGTGACCTTTGTAGTTGTGGCGTCCGGAATCACTAATCAACCAACCAACCATAATTTCTTTCGTCATATCGTTCTTGGGTGGCAACGTTCGAACAAAAAAAAAAAAATGTTTTGATAAACACGAGTTTGAAGTTTCTGGTTAAATGTACAAACACGCACTTACAAATTGATCTTTAAAGAAGTAAGCATTTCATTAGACGTTTCGTATATAATAATTATTACAAACTGTTATAAAATACTCAGAAATCAAAATTTGTAATTTTTTATTGGGGTCGGCATAGCAACAATGAAAGATATATCTTGGATTTTTTCTTATTTTGTTGATGTTGCAAAAACATAAACATTTTAATTTTTTATAATAAAAATATTTTATAAATAATTGATTAATAATAAGCACATCCCCACGACTTCGTGAACTAGTCAAATCACTAATTATGATTCTTTAAATATTGATAAAGGGTAAAATATTTTATCAGTGTCCAATACGGATTGTATTGTGATATATCCTGTCGGCAAATAAAAGGCTAAGAATTTATGACGGTTTTTGACAATTTATGAGAAACGATCAGCACCAAAGCCTGTAATTGTGCAACAACTGGGTTGGGAAGTACTCTGCAGTACTGCATCGATCATATTTTGGGCACAGAAAATAATGTTCACAGATTATGATATCAAAACAAATTACTGTAAGTCCATTATACTCGCGCATAACTCGTCAATAATCAAAACCAGATATTCTTATTCTTGAAGGGGCAAGAGTTTTGTAGGGATTGTGTGCTTGAGAACACAAGTTTTGTGGCAATAGATTGGAGACCATATGGAAACGTATGAGGAAATGACAAAAAAGGGATTATAGTGAGACATGTGAAGAAATTTAAAAAAATAGAATGGAATTGGGAGACAGGAGAGACAAATAGCGAATTATGGGATCTAATTTATGTTTCTTAGGCAGTATTCTGCATAAAGAGACCTTTTAAATCTTTCGTTAAATTTTTGGAGATTGAGTTCGTCTGGGTACCCTCACTTCGTAGTATGGCTGGCCAGAATTGGGTTGAAATTTATGTAATGAAACTGAAGGAAAAATACACAAATTGTCCTTCATGATAAAATTAAAACAAGTCTTGTTTGACTTTTCATGTAATTTAATTTCGACGCTTATCTATATTATAACTGTTACCCTCGCACAGTACCGGACCTATAATGTTATCGAAATTATTCATTTTCTTCCTCCCTGCTCACCTCTCTCTTTTATTTTCTCTGCTCTCCCCTTTCGCACATCTCCACCCTCCCCCTGTTATATCCCTCCAACCTCTTCCCATCCTGTTCTTTCCTCCCTTCTGCCCCATCTTCTCGCTTCAGTCTCTTTTCTCTGTCCCCTCTCTTATATCGCTCATCTCTCTTCTCTCTTCCTGTCTAAAACTTCTCTTCCCTTTTTTCTCTTTCTCATGTACCATTTCCCCATTTTTCAATTCCGCATTTACAGCCTTACTACGTTCCCTTATTTTCATTAAAAGCATGTCTTTCCTCTTCACCTACAACATTCAGGCTTTCCATTACTATTATTTACAAACCGTGACCTTTTATAACGTACGCGTCAGTAATTAAATGTGAAGTGTGCATTTTAGAGTCAGTTTAACATCTCAAAATAAATGTTATTGTAAACGAAACTATGACATGGTAATCTCGATTGCTACATTTTATCGTACGGATATGGTTGGACAACAATAGTTCTGATAATTCCTTCTCATTTTTGGTGTCAAGTGCAATCAGCAGCGAGCAGTCCGGATAAATATTTAATTTCCCAATTTTCGGCAGACATTATCGACTGCAAACAAGCGGCAAAAAGCGTTTTGAATGTCATGTTACGCTATGTTTACCCTATAGGAGGACATTGTTTCAATATTTCCGATTGAAGATATTAAAATTGTATATGATGATAATAATGTATTCTGATTTCATAATGATTTAAAATTCATTACTAAATGGGGTGTTACTAAATAGTCATTACATATTTACATCTCTCATTTTCATTAGTTACTGTGATTTGACGACTTGACGACTTGAATATTGATTTGAAAAAAAATCTTCGTTGTTTGCTCAGAAAATCACAATCAAAATAAAAGAAATCGGACGTTTTCAACATTACAATTGAACGTACGTAATATAGTGCACGCTGCATAAGGTTTCTCGATTCATAATACTTTAAAATACCTTAAATCTTATATACGGTTCTCTAATTTCGTAAATTTACGTCCGTAATTTTTGCATAATACATATTCTCTGATGGGAAAAAAGATCCCTTTTAGTGGTTTTTGCTAACCTCACATTTTATATTCACAAGATGCGCATTAGAGCAGCTGAAATGGTTATTTCGTTTCAAATTCACGCTAACGTCTTCCACTTTTCCTTCGGTTCCCGTGCACGTACGTTACATCATCCCGTAGAAGAAACTTCTTACGGAGGATCTTCTTCACTTTCTTACATTACACCGGAGCGAAATTGCACTCTGGCTGGAAATTGTGGAATCGCAAGTCGTGTAGAATCGAGGGCAAATAATATTTTTGCTCCCGCCATTTGGTCGTATGCTCGAGTTCCTTACTTTTGCGAGAAGCTCTCTCGGCTTATAGCGCATCCCGCTAGGAGTCAAGAGGTGCGGAATGGCGGCGCGGGGAAGAGAAGGGCGTAGAAGCGAGAACGAGGTGGAGAGTGTGGGCGCCTTGCGAGGCCGGATGGAGGGGACGGGGCGAAATGGAGGGGACGGGGCGACAAGGAGGGTACGGGGCGGGAGGTGAAGCAGGGGACGGGGCGGTTTGGAACGGAGAGGACGGGGCGGGATGGGACGGATGGGGCGGGGCGGGACGAAATGGGGCTGGGCGACACGGAGGGGACGGGGTGACACGGAGGGGACAGGGCGGGACGGGACGTAGGGGACTGGGAAGGACGGGATGCAGGGAGTGGAACGTAGGAGACGGGTTGGGAGGACAACACGTAGAGGACGGGGCGGGACGGAAGGGGACAGGGTGACACGAAGGGGACGGTGCGAGATGAAGAGGACGGGGCGGGATGTTACGCAGGAGATGGGGTGTGTCGGGACGAAGAGGACGGGGTGGGATGGGGCGGATGGGTCGGGATGGGACGGAATGGGGCAGGGTGACACGGATGGGACGGGACGCAGGAGACGGGGCAGGACGGGATGCAGGAAACTGGACGTAGCAGACGGGTTGGGACAAGATGGAGAGGATGGGGCGGGACGGAAGGGGACAGGGCGAGACGAAGGGGATGGTGCGACACGAACAGGAGGGGGCGGGTTGGAACGAGAGGACGGGACCACGGGGACAGGTCGGGACGGAGGGGACGGGGTAGGAATGACAGGACGGTGGGGGGGGCGAGGCGTGTGAGGCGAAGCGGGGGAGTGGGGATGGGAGGGGCGGCGCTGGCGGGGCTGGAAGTGGGACGGGGATGAGCGCCAGGGGGATGAGGCGTTGCGGAGGCAAGCGGTAATGCTCCCGTTAATATTCCGGTGGCACACGAAGGAGGCAACCCTCGCGGAGGCAGGCCACGAAAAGAGAAGACGAAAGCGGCAAAGAGGAAGTCTACGCGAAGGCAAGGGAGTTTTCTTGAAGCACGTTATGCAGAAAAGTGTTAAAAGCAAAGGAACAGAGAACAAAAAAAACAACGAAATCAATCATGTATAGAAATAAATGAATGTATTTCACGCAATTGGGTTGGCAGTCCGACTTCACCGACCAGCTACCGGTGTCCCCCTTGCCTGGGCCTAATTGAATTCCCATTATTGGGGGTAAGAGCGACATGAGGCGAACATGACGTATTCTCTTCACCGGAACTGGCACGATCCGCCTGCTTGAGCTTCTCTTCGTCACGCCGCTAAAGAAACTGGGACGATTTTAAAGGAAAGCTACAAATAGTTTTACCTCGACCGGGAATCCAACCCGGGACCACAGCACGGGAAGCTAATGACATTGCCCATGAGCCATCCCAGATGTGCAAGAAATAAATATGAATATAAACTAAGGCTAAGAATCTAAACATGCAATTGGAGAAGAGAAAAGAGAAACGAAAACGAGATAAAGCAAAGACGAGGACAAGGTGAGGAAGATGGAGCACGACAAGGAAGGTCGGAATGGAACACAAATAAATAGGACAGCGTTGGAGGGAAGTAAAGATGAACGACGCGATATGGTGCTTGGCCCAGTAATTAGACGTATTAATAAACTGGAAAGAAACTTGCAAAAACGGAACATGATTTTGAAGGAATATATAACTATATAAATGAAAAGTTAATAGGTGTGAATTTTGTGGGTAAGAAATTGTGGCGGGCTGAAAGCACTCAAATAAGAAAATGCGAACAAATGTGCGGTGTTGGTTGCGAAAGGAAATTAGAAGGCCAACAGTGAAAAAGAAATGCGTACTCTTTGTATTCAAATGAGGAAAGATGATTTCGGATGTCTGGAAATTCAAGAGTACAATAATGAGAACATGAAGGTTGCACATTTAGGAGGTTCTCTGATATCAAGCTCGTATTTTAAAAGTCGCTTATTTGCCCATTCCTACATCACTGCGCGAGATGTTCAATAGTGAAGTTGTAGCACTACTGATTTTTGAAAAATGGATATCTAACTCAACTTGATACTATGAGAAAAAATCACCGAGAGCGGTAGCTCAGTGAATCAACTGATGTCACTGCAGCGCCTCTGACCGGGAGGTCGTAGATTCGAGTCCTGACGGCGGCAGCTTTTCAGTTAGGTTGAATTCAGTCGCTGTCTGGAGGAGAATTCTAGCGGCCGGCTGCTCTGATATGTAGTTTTCCGTGGTTTCTCCGATGGACACCAGGCGAATGCCGGAGCAGTACCCTACCAAACGGGCCACGGACCGCGCGCGATCTTTCCTTCCTCTTCCTTGTCCTATCCTCTCCCCTTACACACACACACACACACACACACACACACTTACACTAACATGCAGTACACTACCACATATTCCGGGAGACCGGTCGGGAGCTTAGAGCTTGTCCCGACTGGAGCGGTGCCCCGCTGGTGGGAGAGTCCTGGTTAGGGGGAAACCCCACTAGCCGACGGGAGATCGGCGTCGGTTCTCGCCATCCAGCGGGGGAAGATCACCGCCATCTCCCGAGAAAAAATATGCACTACACTTACGAGACTAATGATCAAAGAAGTTGACGCGCCCAAAAACATGAAAAAATCAATCAATCAATCATTGAAAAAACATCGCTTTAAATATTAATAAAGAACCATATAAACTAATGAAAACACTGAGTGTAATTAAAGATTGATTTTTAATTCCAGTTTGTTTCCTACCGTTGTTTCTTTTTGGGTGAACACCACGTCCTATCGACCGCTTTCCTTTCGGACACCGCCGGCCTGAAGCCTGTTGAGGCCTCCCCCACTGAACAAGTCGTCACCTTCCGACGCGGGGGGCGGGACGAGGAAAAAGTTCTGGAAGGGGCGACACCACGGCCGCTTCTGCCTACGTCTCCGCCCCCACCCCCTGCCCCCCGTCCCCAGCTCCGCTTCGCGCAACTTGTGCCCGCTACGTGCGTTGCCCTCCCCCGCCCCCGCCCCCGCCACCCCCCCCCCCGGCTTCGAGACGCCGCCGCGCTCTTCGCACGTCTTTTGTTCGCCAGGCTCCGCTGAGAGCGTTCCCCCAAGAAATGTTGTTTAGGGAAGTTGGGGGTTTCGTTCTTTGTGTTGATCGTTGGATTGTTGTTTGTTTTCTTGGTTTCCGAGATTTATCTTACATGTGTCTTTTACGGTTCTCGATGTAAAATCAATGACATTTCAGACGTTTTGATACATTTCACGAAAATATTAGTCATGTAGATATGTTTGTAAAGTAGTCATTTCAGAAATTCCTTCTCCGCAAAAGCGTACTTTTGCCAAACTTGAAAAAACCCTTCATTGAACTCTATGAAGAGATGTAATCATATTATTAGCCGTCATACATTTGTAATGTCAGCATGTGTGTCCTTGCTAGTTGCATTAGGAGAAAGCATTGTTTTTATTTAATATCTCTCGTAAATAATAAAATGTATTTAAAAATGCTTTATTTCTCAAGGAATAGATAATAGGTACATGCATTGATAAAACAGGAAAGTTGTTTAGATGTGTCAATATATATATATATATATATATATATATATATATATATATATATATATATATATATATATATATATATATAATTTTAAGGCAAAGCAAATTCTTATTTAATGATGTAAACAAATAATTTACAGACAACAATAACAATCAATTCAACAGCTATTGAGAGCTGTAGATCTGCAGGAAGATGAGATGTGTTCTCTGACAAATGAAAAATTTAATCTCTCTTTGCTATGTGCCTTTTTAATGTAGAAGTAGCGTTAACTCGGAAAAGCCTTGTCATAGCAGTGAATTTACGTGTCTATCTCAATTTACAAAAGAATGAAAATTAGATATTCTTCAATGACTCAATCAATTGTAATTCGCCTCGTGAAATCTGTGTTTCCCTTTTCTTATTCGTACAAATGTCTCATACGCTGCATCCTAAAAAAGTGTATAATGTGTCAATAAAAGTACACACTTTTTTAATATGTGAGTTTGACTGTATATTCTAGTTTTATTATAAAAAGCATGCTAATTACGTTTCCTACAAGACTAGCTGTATGACCATAAATTCCATTTTAGTGGAAATTGTCAATGAACTTACTTGCTGGAAATACATTTTTGCTCCAGATTCAAAAGGTGAAATGACTTGATTAAATATGGTTAATATTATTACTTTTAACTTTTTGGCAGTGTAAGTAAGCTTATATTAGAAATTTGATCTTGAATGTAGCGAAATATTAACTCACATCTCACATCACATTCTCCGTATTTAAAATGTCTTCAAGGAAACATAATACATTTAGTGTTGATCCTTTTTATTTTAAATTTTATCAGGAGTTTCCCAACTAAACTAAACCAATTCTTTTTTTCAAAGATGAACTGTTGATTTTCCATGTGTCCTTGTCATCATTTCTCAGCAAATAAGTTGAAGCGCTTGAAGTAACTTCGACGAAAATGCGTGATAAAAACAAATTCCACACTTTAATTGTATAGATATTGTATTCCGAATTCTAGTGACTTACAGAAAATATTTTATCGACACGAATCTCCTTTATTGAGACTCCGTAATTCTTTGGACATTTTTCCCTCTTCCCCTCCAGTGAAAGCCCACGCAAGTATATAAGAACTCTTACTTTAATCTGCTCAAAGACATGATGACGAAGTGAAGGAATGGTGAAAGAATTTCTTAAAGGGAGGAAATATTATTGGACTAAGTTGAGAAGTTTAATAGGTTTGTTTATAGAAGTGAAAGTGGCATTGGAAAAAAGTTTAATATTCTCTCTCGTTTTTAAAATACCGAGAAATGCTTTTTTCTTTCCTGCTCTCCATCAGCTTCGATTCCAAGATAAATGTGTTGCAGGAGGAGTTTTTGAGCGCTGCTACATCAGATCGAGTGTTCTCGAATTTTCTAGGCTTCATAAAGCCTTTTCTTGTCACGAGAGTCGTCACTATGAAGGACTCAGCTAAAACGCCTCTTTTCCATTGAATTTCAATATTTAGGGTACCGTTGGGAAACTTTAAGATTCTTGATCCCGACTGAATTTAGCTTGTCGGTCAATTTAAAAGCACGTAAACATCTATTGATCATCATAAAGTGATGTTCTCTGAAGATAACCTGCTTAATGTGAAATGGCATTAGTGTAGTTAAGAATAGACGAGCAAACAAAGGTATCGTTTATTTAAATGAATTTATTAGGAATATGAGTTCATTATTAAGTATGAACTAAGTTATTTTGTAATCAATTGTGTTTCTAAAAATGTTGTATTAATTATTAACATCTGTCTTATTTCAACAACTGGAAGCAAAATGTTTGAATTTGTTCATCATGGCCAGCAGAAACGATTTCTCTGTTTCTTAACTTGGAAATAAATATATAATGTATGCAGCTCCATTATATTCATTATTTATTGCGGTGTTTGTGTTCAAGAAAAATCTCAGCATACATTTTAAGATGAACAATGATACATGACCCTCCTAGGATGTTGGCATGAAACATTACCGTGTCGGAATCTTACTTCATATTTCTTCCAATTCGGGTTCGGATAAAAAAGAGGATCTCCATTGTTTAATTCTTTGGTTTGCATTTAATTTCCAACTTTTGAAAGAAAGCTCTAATTTTTGCTCCCCTAACTTCCTTCTTTCTGCGTTTTGAATACCGACTAAATCGTCTTCACATTTACATAACGGAAAGAATCGCACAAGAGCGCTAATTTCCACTTGCTCCACCGGCAGGCAGCACCGAAGTTTCGTACACTTTTGTTCTCCCCTCCATTCTGTGCGAATAGGGAACGAAAGAAAATAAGAATCGCGGCTGTGTTATTTGAATATTAAACAATCAAACACTTGTGCAGAGCGGAAAATTTGAAAACAATTAAGAACCTGAGGTAATTTTTAATAAGGCAGTCTTGAAATACACAAGAGATTTGCCCAGCTCTCTTCTCATGCACGAAAAGACGGGCACTTCAAAAGGGAAAATACTATGATTCAAAGGAATTGTCATGACCTTGTGTTTGGTGATTACCATCAAGTACACTTGCAAATTAAATCCTCGAGATAAGTTTTATATTTAAAACACGAATGATATTCTTTTAGAAAGAGATTTTAGCTTTAAAATCAATCACATTACTTGTGTGTTTAAATCTAAGGTGATGGGCCCTAAATATGTTATGGAATTCTTTTATTAATCGATTTTGTAGTATAAATACCACAATAATATCTTAAAATCAGTAGAATGAACACGTATGTGCCCCCATTTTTTTATTATATTGTTTGTAAGACCAACTTTCTCTTTGTATTGTAAATGTAGATGTATTGTAAATATGTTTAGTAGGATTGTGGTTACAACCTGGCAATCAGCCAATTGTAGACAATTATTATTATTATTATTATTATTATTATTATTATTATTATTATTATTATTATTATTATTATTATTATTTATTTTTTCACAGCTTTCTGGTACATGTTTGAGGAGTCATACAGATATTTCTATCAAAGCATGATTTCCGTAGTACATTCTTTTATACAAAAATATATTGACTTTAAGAACTAATTAAAAGGTAAACATTTCTACAAATATAAATTTAATCACTTAGTTTATAAATTAAAAAGTAAATAATTCTTAAATTTATTTAGGAACCCATAAATCTTCTGGCTAAAGAACACGTACCCAGGATCACAGCTTTCTGGAGATTGATGATTATGGTTATTATTATTATTATTATTATTATTATTATTATAAATAAGTGTAGTTGGTCTTGGGCGTTTGGTTGTGTGAGTTGCAATGGATCTATGAAGAACAGTCAACGTTTCGTAGCGCGGGCAAGCGTGTCTTAGAGAGTCATAGTTAGCGAAGCGAAGAAAGCGAACTTTTTGAAGTTCGAAGATTGAGTATTTTTAAATACAAACATTTGTGAGAGTATACAAACGTCTTATCCAGAAATTATGCGTTAGATGTGAATCTGTCTAGGTATTTCAATTATGAGTTATGCATTACGCATTGAAGTTACGGTGGATAGCAACATTTCCTGCTTTCGGCAACTTCAATATACATGTGGAGATCTAAGTAAATATAAAACATTTAAATTACATTTTCAGAGAACAATTAACTGTTGTTTTTTTTTTCAGTGAAAAGTAAGTATTCCAGAATTTGTAAACTTTACGTAACTCAGTGACTGCCTTTGCGAACCGCCGCCTGTGTTATACTAAATAAATTTGCTAAACCTTCTTGTAGTACTAGCAGATAGTACTATTACCTGTCACTATTTACGCCAGTGGAATAATAACGAAAGTTAAAAAACTCCAATATTTGAAGAACCCTATTACTCATTTTTTTAAATACACAGTGAATTGGGTTTTACGAAATTTTCGCAATGTTCTTTTCTTACTATTTTGACAGTGGTCTGATTTTATAATTCTTTCGAGCAATACTATATCATGTGGGAATTCTGATTTGGTGTTGTGGACGTTCTTATGTGAAGAAATAAAAGAGGTCATCTTCGTCAACATATTATCTTCATTAAGATAGCCGGCTTTCGATGGCTTTGCCGTCATCGTCAGTCTCGCTACTTTCGGCAAAAGTCGGTCGACTGTGCCGAAAGCAGCGAGACTGACGATGACGGCAAAGCCGTCAAAAGCCGGCTATCTTAATAAAGATATGTTGACGAAGATGACCTCTTTTATTTCTTCTAATACTATATCAATTTTTAATTTTTTAGAGCATTTTAAAGTTTTAATACCTTCATTTATAAATTCCAATGTCTATTTAGCTTTGATATACAATAACAAAAAGGATGGAAATTATTACTAAAATGTATTACTTCTTGGAATGAAATGTTTTCAGAAGTTTAATTTGTTGCGTGCAATTTTGATTTGACTAAGGAGATTTTCTCTGCTGATTCAAGTATTCTGAACTATTAAAACCATTTAAGGTAAAAGTTACAATTTTTGTTATTTTCAAAAGTTACATTTATTTGACAGCTACATTGACATTGGTAAGCTATTCTTCAAATTCTCTTTACTTAAGGTAACAAAACGCATGCGTATCATTCAATATTTTCATGTTAAAACATTCTCATAACAGTAATGAATACTTGTAATTTACGTTGTTTAGTTACACTAAATTGTTATTCATTACATTCTTATGTAAATATATTTCGAAAGTTTTCTTGTGTCACTAATGAATTCCCAACAGTCGCAAAGAGAGCATGCTGCACCTCATTTCCCACTAATACGCCACCTATCCCGCACGTCCTGTCAAAGGCAAAGGGATATCTCGCACGTTCGGTGTGATGACTGCGACGAGGAGCAGCGTCACTTCGGCGCGCGTCACGTCCGCTCGTGAAAGGGACAAGAACGTTTGGGAATGTGGAATTAAGTCCTCCCGCCGCAACGTTGCCGGGACGCAAAGGGGCCCCGCCGCCGCCTTTAAAGGCGAGTGCGCGTAAAAGCAGATTGCAGCGCGCCAACTTGGGCGACGTGCAACTTCGCAGTGCCTCGCGACGCGACCGTTTCGCGTGCGGTGGAGTAGTCGTGCCATCGTATATTGCAGGTGCGCGCCTCACACACAGAGGAGACAATGCAATTACCTTCCCCTTTGCTGCCTCTGATAGCGACTCAAGTCTACAGGCTACAGGAGGATGCAACTGGAGGGCGTTGAACTCGTGATGATGAAGTGGTAATGGAAGTACACGTGTCGTTCGGATACACAAAGGGACACGTTTTCTCGTCATTTGCAAGTAGTGATTACAATATGTTATTTCCGGATTCTGCGAATAACACCACCGTTACGAACCGAAGGAGAAGTATTAACGCCCTCAGATTTTTTCACCAGTGTGAATCAATATCAAAGCTTGATGACTACTACTTTAGCAAGAGCAATGTAACTGCAGTAGCAATAGAGTTGCTTATGTCACGCATAATTTATTACACTTGGCAGGTCATTGCAACTGAGAACTGAAGATAAATAGCAATCAATAAATTGCGTTCACCAACAGTTATTAAATTTTACTCGAAAAATTATATCTCTCGTCAAACAACGTTGTGGATAAAATTATCCATACAGAGTAAAGAACCATATTGAAACAAACTGTCTGATTTAAAACAAATTCAGCCCCACGTTGGAGCGCCATTTGAAACAAACTATCTGATTTCATTTTTAAATTTAATATTTCCTCTGCCCTTTTAACATTATTAAATATAAATTCAACGTAACCCGTTCCAAATTTATAAAAGAATATGAGTGCCAGGAAAAGATTAAGTTAATTCAATTATTAAAATTACTCTTCAACTGCTATTTCCATTAAATTAATATCGGGCTAACTGGGTCGATGGATCTTATAAGAAATAATTCCTATTGCCTACTAATAGCCGGTTATTCGAACTGCCTTCTGCACAGAGTGGCCGTGGAATCTGTAAAGCAAATATACATTTCTAACTAATCATTTGCTGGACTTGGCTAAATGAAAATCATCTTTTCTGTTCACAGAAACTTGTAAGTTTATTCAATGTCCAATGGTAACAATATGAAACGTTCGGTCATGACCAGTCTCAAACCTTACATTGCAGTACCACGCGCTCTCGACCGCAGTCTTCGCGCGCTCTCGACCGATGTCGCCGCGTAGAACCATTTTCAATCTTCCCCGGTGTCGATGGCTCCAGGTCCAAATACCATCTTCTTTTCTTCCGTTCTGGCACAAGTGTACTCAAGTCACTGCTCCTCACCGCCTCATAAGTTGATAAGACTTAATTTTCCTTTTAATTGTTCCCAGTTCTTTCTACGCGTATACTTAAAATATTAAATTTCAGCAAACTATTATCTGCATCAAATACTCCCAGTCCTGTTGCCGACAAATTCACCTAAGTTCACAATTCTAGCTGCTGCACTCGAAATATTTCCAAGTTCCAATTTCCGCACATTATATCAATATTCTAAGTCCGACAACTATACGCTCCAAAGTAGATGTTCACAATTCCCAAACTCCCAACATCAATTGTCTACACACGATCCGCACAGCACCACGGCATAAGTCGGAATGCATCCATATTCCCCTCTTTCAGTCCTTCAAAACTCGGTCCATCGTTCTACTGTTTCTTGTTAGAAAAAATGCCATGCCTAGCCAATCCCTCAATTACTTACAAATTCAACTAGCCGCGCCCCAGACTGTCATTGCTTTCTCGGCCAATCCCCAAACAGTTTACTTTATCAACTAGCCGCGCCCCGTGGTTCAAAGCAATGCAGTTTGTTGACCTTGACGACAACTCGTCTACCGTTGCTATGCCGCCATATTTACAAATGTCTATCCTTATAATTCACCCTGTTTACAATAAATGTGACGCAATACAAGGTCCCACATATTGGTATGTCACAATATAGGGTGAAACATTTGAATTTCAAACTCCCAGTAAACGTCTGAGCAAAACATTAAATCAGATTGAAAATGGCAAATTCCGGAGATATACCTCTTTTTGTTTTAATTATAAAATTTATTAAATCGTATCATAGATCACCCTCTTTATTTTCCTTTTTAAAATGTAATGTTCTGCTGTTCGTCAGTTATGTCTTTCAGGGGTGGGGGAATTGTACATTTTTTATTTTTTAATACATAAAAGATTTGGGCATACAACCTCTCACTCTTGAATCTTACTAGCTAATTTACAGGGATTTCACACACTATATTTGTAATACATACATATAAACAATTTCACATATAATACACAAATTTTGCAATATATTATTCATTCTTAATTCTAGATACTCTATATACATACATTCAGAAATTATTGTTGAATTTGGGATGATAATTTACATATTTTACATACATTATTATTGTGGATATTTACTTTATTTTATGGGGGATTTAACATGTCCTTGGGATATCGTGAGCGTATTCTTTTGGGATTGTTTAATGTTTTTCCCATTGTGAATTCTATACTGCAAGGGGAGGATGGAAGAAGTGTAAAAAAGATCAGACCTGTTCTACAAAACTGTACATAGAAGCTGACTCGCGAGGACGAACTAGGACCGCCCGACTGTCAGCTCGTGAAGGTGGTCTTTCTCTTTAAGGTTGGCGTGAAAGATGACATTTTCGCAATTATGATAAAAGCGACAGCGAATCAATACAGCGATTTGGTGTTATCTCGACGAATGCTGTGACTGTGATTCAGATATAGTAAATAATTTACGAATATTTGCTACCAAATGGATTTAAGGAAATGAAACGTGTTGATTTTCGCGATTTCGTAAAAATGTATTAAAATTTGCAGACATCCTTTTCGTCGATTTTATGCCTATGAGAATACAAGTAATAATTTATTGTAATTTATATACATTTTATATGCCATTAATCATCACAATTATTCAAATTATCGTTTCCATGTTGTCGCGGCAGGAAGTAATAAGACCCAAAATTTATTGCTTATTTATCTTTGAAAATAGATTTTATTACATGGGAGTTTTTTTTGTTTTTTTCTCCCTTTCAAAATTCAAAATTTATTGCTTGTTTATCCTTGAAAATAGATTTTATTACATGGGAGTTTTTTTTCTCCCTTTCAAAAATTAAAAATTTAAGTAGTATATGACTTAGTGTAGGGATCACAGAATTTTGAAAATGTGCACACAATTTACTTTTCCCCATAGCACGTCATACGCAGTTTTTAACTGTTTTGACGTAAAATAAATAAATAAATAAATAAATAAACAATAAATTAAAGCTTACAATATAAAATAATAATTAGTACGTTTGTGACCTATTTTAGGAATACGATATGACGAGGTTATATCAATTTCGAACCTCGCGTATTCACCAAATATGTGACCGCTCCCTACTATGGGATACAAATGAGCGGATCACTCTAATAACTTAATGTTACTACTTGACCTTTGACCTGGTAAATCAATGTCACATCAAAATTTAGGAAGATTTTCTTATGTCCTAATCGTCCTACGGGAGTGGGTTCGTCTTTTATCCTGCTTTTGAATATTAAAATAAATACAGGCAAGTTAACTTTTAACTTTAACAAAGTTTTGATATATTCTACCAAATCTTCTGATACAATTTCGTAGTAAGCGAAGTAACACAGCTCGACGGCGGTCTCCAACGAATATACGTTATTCCTTACTTGGAATGTCCAAGCGAAATATAACTTGCAATCAAAAAAAAAAAAAGAAGCTTTTGATGGTTATAATTTGTTGGATCTCCTCTCGTTCAGTATCAGATCGCACACCGCAAGACAGTACAGGTCCGTTCCGTCCGAAGGTTCACAGCAGAAAGAAAGTTTTTCCCTGCGGTGCTGATCGCGCCGTCATAAATTCTTCAAGGCGATTCCTGATTGGATGTTGATTTCTACTACGTGAGTGCGTTCAGAACTTTTACTCAGAATCTGATACAGAATATCCTTTCTTGCTGGCGCACCCCCTTGTAGTTCAGCGGTACTATTACTGCTTTGGTCGTAGTTTAACATTGTCGCGCGCTATTTAAACAATCATAACAAACATAGGCAGTTACAGTTTATTCAGTTACGCAAACGATGTTCGAAAACAGGAATAGTATGATCATTTAAAGCGATAACCACTTCGATAAATTTAAGAAAAACTGAATAAAATGTCTCGCATGCCAAATTAATAAAAAAAGCGGTATAAAATAATGAAACTCTAAACACAACCACCCTTACCACAAGACTTCTCGCCTTTTTATGAGAAAGCTACAATGATAATGCAACAATGATGTCTGAGTCTCCGCTCACGATCTGCGCCCGCAGCCTATTAATATCAACGTAAAGCAAACGCTCCTGCAGCACTAATGTTACAAAACCCTGGTGAACAGTCATGTTCTCCTGGCGCGCTTTGAACTGGGCTGAAGTAGAGTTCTTTGGATTTTATGCCCGTCAAAGAATTTATTGAAGAAATGAAATAAAAGCTTTCGTAAATCATAAAAAATGGAATTCCAATATCCAAATAGATTTACGTTTATGCTCCTAGAACGTTTGATTTCTGATGCTTACCTGATGACTCAAAGCATGGGTGCTTGAAAAGCGACTGAAAAACAATAGGAAAACACATTTCTTCCAGCACGTAGAAAAGCGATTGTTCTGCGGAATCTTCTAAACGGCCGTAGCTCTTCGATTTTAAATGTAGCGCAACGAAGCGTAGCTTGTGCATCACTAAGTCAGAAAGGAGTCGTCGAGATTCGATTTCGTCCGCTCGGAGAGGCGAGGAAGAGGCTTTTGAGACGATGGACGACAGTTTCCGGTGGAGGAGGCCGTTCGTCGTCCAACTCCTGCGAAAAGCGCTGTGCCGATCAAGCTTTGCACTTTTGCCCAGTCAGCGTCTGGCTGCTGGCACCCTTTCATGTACAGTTGAAGCGCCTCACACCGACCGACTACTCACGAGAAAAAAATGAGTTAAATGTTTTTGTTTTGTCTGTTGCGTCATTGTTTTATGTTCTAGCATGTGAAAAGTGCTTCATCCATGCAAAAATTTCACAAAAGGATATTGTTTCGGATGAAGGTTCAACAGGACTGGCGAAAAAAATATATATATTAGGGCGACATCATGGAATGATTTGCAAACAGCGCACACAATTCTTATTAAATATCGTCATGGACTTAATAGAAGAAAACGTGTTTGTAACATTACTATTATTATCGTCCTATATTTCAATAAGATAAATAGAACTTCGCAAAGTTCGGAGTGAGTTTTCACATTTGTACGAATGCAATATAGCAACGTTAAAAAAGAGTTGTATACGTTTTTTTTGCATAACAAAATTATAAATTTATATATAAAACAAAATTAATTATGGAAAACAAATATTAAGAGCAGTTTTGGATTTGTCAACAAAATTTAAGTAATAACTCACGCAGGAAAGACGACCAGGAAGGACAGATTGGAATGTCGGGCAGAGAAGACGGGCAAAGAGAATGAGCTGTGTCATAAAATACCATATGTACCAAAACATGCCATTTAATGAACGATTTCTTTCAATGGAAAAGGTCTGTTATAATGGAAGTGTACAAAAAATATTATTACGTGTTCTAGATGTCTTTTTCTCTCACAATAATTGTAGCTCTTATGGGGTATTATTTGTTCGGAATAGCTCTAATATAACTCCAAGATGAAATTACGATTGTGCCATGTTTGGAGTGAACAATACGTCTTTAACAATCACTACAATCATTCTTCTTTGTTACTACTAAGAGCGAGTACCTATTGTTTCCTGGAGAGTCAACTATTGGTCCCGTAAGTGTAGTGTATGTTATATCCCAGAAAGTAGCGATGTTCTTCCCTTGGTGATCTGGCGCCGTCCTGAAGGCGAATCGCCGGTTTTCACTCTTCCAGACACTTCCCTTTAAAAAATAGGGCGCTGCTCCACCCGGAACAAGCTGTTTGTTTCTTATGGATGTCGTGACATGTGTAATAGTGTACTACATGAAAGTGTGAGGAGGGATAACTTTGAGTGAGGCGAAGGTTGAGAAAGGCAAGATGGCGCACAGTCTGTGGCCTGTATGTTAAGGTACTTCTCCGGCATTCGTCTGGTTTTAATTGAAGAAAACACAATAGACTTACCAAAGAGAGCAACCGGTCGGTATAATTCTTTTTCAGATAGTGGTTGAACGCGACTTAGTTATAGGTAGTGCACTAAAATCTGCCAACGCCGGGACATCAACTCTAGGACCTCCCGGAGAAAAATACTGCAACGGAAATGGCACTAGGCCATTGCAGCCGTTCTGCTTTGAAATCTTTCTCCAATGGCATTTCTTCTGTGCAGTAATTTTCAAATATTATATGTTCAGAAGAAGACGATATTTTTCGTTCTTATCAATACACGAGTACTTGACGAATAGAAATAAGTTTGTGGCATCTTTCTTAAATTACTTTTTAGCAGATTTTTATGCTGTGGGCTTCATCGTCTCGCAGCCAATCGTCTGAGATCTGTCATTCAGGAACAAAAATCGATTCCTTGAGATCGTATTGTAGATTCTAGATAAATTCAGAATTTGAAACGATACTTCTGAAGATTCTTTCTTAAGATGCATAACATGTGCATAAAATGTTAGCGAAAAGTACATTTTTCGTTTTGTTTTTTGTTTCGACTCGTATTTAACGGATATTTTGAAGGTAAGTCCATCACCCAATGACAGGCAGTGCTCTCCCTGATAACACGCGCTCGGGGCGTTACAATATCGAGAGCTTAGAACCTGTCTCGGTTGGGGCGGTGCTCTGCTGACGGAAGATACCTGGTTGTGGAAAAACCAACAAGCCAATGTGTAGGTCAGCACCGGAGCTCGCCACCCAGCAAGGGAATATCACCGCCACCTCGTGCGTTAAAAAAACATTCACAACACTTTCGCGACCAGTGACCTTAGTAGTTGATGCGCCCGGAATCACTAATGAATCAATCAAATGAAATAGGTCGCGAACAGTTTGGAGTTTGTTATGCGGCGGCGATGATGTAACGGTTAGCGTATCGGGCTGTTATACCAAAGTTTGCGGTTTCAAACCCGATCGAAGCCGTGGATTTTTAAGGGCGAAAAAATCCTTTGTACGCCTTCCTTCGGAGGGGAAGTAAATCCGGCTGTCCCATGTTAGTAGATTTACTGCATGTAAAAGATCCTCAAGCCTAAATGAAACCTCTGAGCTAAATTCAAATTGCCCGTTTCGTCGCCCAAGTAATACAATCTTTCTCCCTTAGTAGGTGAAAGGAGCGTAACAAAATTTGCGTGGTCAGGCGGAAGAGCAGGCTTCATGGCCTGAGTTTTACCACGTAAAATAAGGTATTCATTTGTACTATATGAACAAAATTGTGCAAAAAACACATCCCAGCAACCAAATTCATTCCTTATAATTTTTCTTCAGCATTCACTTCCTCTAAGCGAATTAAGGAGCTTTCGAACCGTCCATCTCTTGCAGTTTTTCCCACTGTGGACGCCGAAGCGTTCCATATTGCCTGGCGCAGCTGAAGGATTGCAGTCTTCGAGGAGCTGGTAAAAACGGGCGAATCTGGGCAAGGGGAGAACAGTTTGAGCAAGTGGCACGGAGGCGGGGGCGAAGTTTCGCAGTCAACACCCTCGTAACAGGGAGGAAGAAGGTTGTTCGCGACCTGCCGCCCGTAATCATCGCAGCAAAAACGCGTGGCGGCGGGGGCGGCGGCGGCAGCAGGCACTTCTCAAGGAAGAACACGCGATGCGTCACTTTGACCCCTCGTTGGCCAACAGGGCTCCCCAAGCTGCGAGGAGAGTGAAAGCTCTGAGAACAAGTTGACGCTTTCGGGAGATGAGGCGCTGCTGAGGTCAGGTATATTATTCGACGTCGTGAAATGAATATTATCTCTTATCCTTAATTTGGATTTTTCTATGGTTAAACAGTTTCGTTTACGATGTTTGGTGGTAGAGCGCACTTTCTGGACTATTATTTTTATTATTATTATTATTATTATTATTATTATTATTATTATTATTATTATTACTATTATTATTATTATTATTATTTTTATTTTTATTATTATTATTTTTATTTTTATTATTATTATTTTTATTATTATTATTATTATTATTATTAATAGTATTATTAGTGTTGTTACTGTTATTGTTATAATAACATTCCTAAATATAAGTTGAAATAAAATATATTCAATTCAAACATTTTTAGTAATTTGTTGGATATACTAATATAAAAAGACATGATATGAACATGAGTTTGAACAGAATAGCCTTTTCTTAATGTATATAATTTATATTATATTAGATAATTAATATTTAATTAATTATTATAGATAACATTCACATTGGTGAGATCTTCGTAATCGGTTGACAAAGAGCAAAAACCAGTTTTCGTTGAAATGTTAAGATATATCGTAAATTTATAAATTACTAATTAATGTGATAAAGATGAACCAAAAAGCTTTTTTTTAAATGAAAAGTATATGTTACGTACTACGCAATGAAATCTGTTTTAATCATAATCGCTTAAAGATACTTCAGTTCATTTGATATTATGAAACAGGTATCACTGACGGTATTCGGGTTATTGAAGTAGAGTTGGGAAGTGTAATCATAAAGTGTTAGAATTATGATAATAAACATGCATCTAGACGCGAACTTAGAAACATTTACTTCAGAAATTCTAATTCACGTACGAAATACTTCCGTGACAATTATGTTTTGAACTTTATACCAGAGAAAGATTAAAAAAATAATTGAATATTAAAAATAAATGAATTTTTAATTTTTTGTGAAAAATTGGTTTTCAATATGAATGAAATTTCAATCAAGTTTTAATGTACTAATGTTTGCTTAACCTTCACCGCTACAGATTCAATGTTCACTTGCCAGGTGACAGGTAGGCCTGTCAGAACCCCATGTTTTATACAGAGATCCTTTTTTAAAAATGTTTTCCTGTTTCAGAGACCCTTTTTTAAAAATTAATTTCCGCTCCATGCTGTTTTCCAAAATCGTTTTAATACAATAGGTTAATTATACAGGGTAAATATAATAGTTAAAAAGTAATATATTTCTGTAAATTAAAGAACAGAAATAAAGAGGAAGAGAAATCAAAAACTGAATCAGTATCAACGCGAACGAAGTAAAATTATAAAAAACAAAAATCAAAAAATCAATTAATGAAACCAATAAAGGTAATTAAAAGTAACTCTGTAAAGTGCGTATAACTGGTTCTGAATATTTTATCTTTGTTATATGAATAACCACGAACATCCATCCTGAGAACAATGAAAGAATCTTTCAACCGACATACTTCAGCAGAATTAAAAATTAACTAATTAAAATTTATGGTGAGTTTAAAATTACACTCAACCGTAATTAGCTAATGCTTATACCAAGGAAAAATGAAGAGTAAATACAAGCTACATATAGGCTTCAGAAACCTACACATGGTGGAACCATATGCAGGCCATATGGAAGCATCTCAGACTTCCTATGTATTGAAATAAGGTTGCTACATGCTATTCGGTGATTTGGAAGAACGTTGAAATCAGAAATAGGTCTTCAAGATACTAAATGAGATTGTATATGGTGGACTCAGGAGTAAGAATGGTACAGAACTGCCAACAGTTGCTAAAAATTATTTTTCTGTAGGTACCACAGGCCTACCTGGGGCAGTGAGAAGTACGGGTGTAAATTAAACGATCTATCACGCGTTTTAGTGTTACATGATGTTTAAAAGGAGTGAATGGGGGTAAAATGAAAAATTGAGCGAGCGTATTTTTCAATATCCTGTTTGCCTATATTGCGCAAAATTAACCGTATCCCTTTAATCCCTTATTCTAGTACAAATTACACATTACTCGTTGGTTCTTATGTGTTTTATTATTCAATTTTTGGATAGAAATCTCTGCGTACATGCAAATAAGAAAAAAATACACCGAACGAAACTTACGGACATTACAACATTTTCGTTTATAAAGCTATCAAATAATGAAAAAAACAAACATCATTATCATAATATGATTTTTGCAACATTTGATGGTGACTTTATTGTTAAATGTTTTTAAAAATATTACCCCGACGTCAATGCAAAGTCGACAAAAGTTTGAAAAATCATTAAAAATAAATTAAATTGAGTCACTTGTAGATGTGAGTTAATTGCTATAATTGGTTATACAGTTTTTGAGACTGGTTTATTACAATGAATTCCTACGTACTACAAATTAGTTACAAAAGCATTTTGCTGCATTCAATCATATTTATGATTTGAAGTTGTTTGCAATTATTGCAACAATGTTTTCACTGAGTAGTTGAATATTCCATCTAAAACTATTATTTCAGCTGCAATTTTCAACTCCAGATACTAATTACATCAAACTATATTTTGTAATTGTTATTAGGAATTATATTACGAGTAATAAAATAAATATGAGTTCAAAATAAGAAATAATGAACTATTAAACCTTTGTTTAGAAATTTTGTAGCATCATTAAATTAACTATAGCCGATATGAAATCCCTTTTCATCAATGGACATTACTTCGATAAATTTGATGTATTACGTTGAAACTTAAGTGGTTTTTACAACTTGTGCAGAGAAATATATTAATAAGAATGAAATATTATTTGGGCCAAATATCTTTAAGATGGGTTAAATTTGTATTTTGAAATTATTCAAATCATGTAGGTTCAAAACAGTCAAAGACTTTGGTCATCCCTGATATAAGCGACCCGTTGTTTTGCCACTCTCCTGTGCTTTTCGTGACGTCTTCACTTCAAACTTTCTTCTCTTCAAGAACAAATCAGACTGGGAGATTAATTGTATTTGACTTCCGCCCCGACCGAACAAAAAGCACTTGACAAAACATGCCTCGCTTCCTTAAATAAATTTCGGTTCTCGTCTTTAGAAAGGCTCTCTGTCTTCAGGTCTGTTTTCAGATGCTTTATCTTACTTTGTCATTTCTGGCTCTCTTTCATCTCTTTTTGTCGTAGTACACACAGCTTTAAGAAAACATCGACTTTATCCCTTAAAAAAGTCAGTGAAAAGTATTGATCGACCATGATTTTAGGCAATAAAATGATATGTCACTATACTTTGATTAATATTTTTTTATAGTAAAGATGTTTAATATATTGTTATATATAAACGTTTTATTCGAAATAATTTGTATTTTCACGAATTTCATATTGAGAGGTATGGTATAAACTTTAAAAAGGACTAAGAAACTTTTATTTCAATTTCAGATCCGTTTAACAAAATGCTCTTTAATGTTCAGTTTGTCCCAAGATTCCATAAAAGCCGCAATGTTCTCACTTAGGACTTTCTTAATATTTAATTTTTAGGATATTATCCAAGAAAGCAACGTATTTGTAAAAACATCTCATGAAAATAGTTAAAATGCTGTATTTCATTAAAATATTTATTTACAAAATATTTTTAATTTATTCGAGTTAATAAACGTCATTTCATACACATGGGTGGGTCACCATAAAACAGACTACTGTGTTATATCTATTTTTGGTTGCGGTAGCACTAGATGTCTACTGTAATTGTAGTTTTAGGTTTATTAAAGAATAAGGAAGCAATGTGGAAAAGTACAAGTTGTCTAAACTCTACGAATTATTGATGATTATTGAACCTGATAAGTGGGGAAACTTTATGACTGATGATGTGAAGTAAAGGCCATTTTACATTTACAAACAGGATATAAATGGGTGGGGCTAACTCGCTCAGTAATTTCCCCGTTCAATGTCTATCTGTATTCAACACGTTCAGGACAATAGGTCCACATTTTGATAAAATGACATTTTTATCACACTTGTTCCATTTTCATTACGCTTTCTAGAGGTTGAAAATTATGTTCAGAAGACGTGAAGCTCGAAGAAGTACAAACAAGAATATTCTTACATTATTTTAGAGAACAAAATCATTGGACAAACCTAACGAGATTATGCCACAACTTCCTCTGGAAAGACAGTGCTTCAAATGTAGTTTGAACAGTAGCAATCAAAAAGTAGCATCAAACAGGACACATATCATGTAAGAGACCAGCGCATCAGCTTGTGACGGTGTTCTTTGCAAGGTTATCTCAGGTTGAGCTTTTGGCAGGGATGGCCCAGTCTGGTTCTAACCTCTTCATAAACCTTACGATAAAATCATCGTACGAAATTCTCCGAAGATTCGAGAAAAGTAGCGAACAGAGAGAGTGACGCACAGGAAATCCAGCGGCCGCCACCGAAGTGCTGAGATCGCAAGCTCCGTCTCGTCGCCGGTAGAGCGCGGCGTAATCGGCGGCGGTGGCGGCGGTGGCGGCGACGACGGAGGCGGTGTAAGGGGTAGTACAAGCAGCCGAGGAGGAGGCGGAGGCGGAGGCGGAGGCGGAGGCGGAGGCGGAGGCGGAGGCGCAGACGGTGGCGGTGGCGAAGGCAGAGCCGAAGGCGGAGGCGGCAGCAGAGGCTGAAGTGGCGACGAAGGTGGCAGCGGTGGAGGCGGTGAAGTACCAGCGGGGCGGCGACTGAGGCGGAGGAGGCGGCATCAGCGGTGGAGGAGACGGTGACGGCAGCGGAGGAGGCGGCGAAGATGAGAGTGTAGGGGTCGGCTGAGGAGCATATGGTGGTGGACATGGAGGCAGCGATTGAGGCAGAAATGGTGGTGGAGGTGATGGCTGCGACGTATAAGGAGGAGGCGAGGGAGGCGACGGCGGCAGCGGCTGCGGCGGCAGCGAAGAACGAGGAGGCGAGGGAGGCGGCGGAGAAGGAGGAGGAGGAGGAGACGGTGACTACGGAGGTAGCGGTGGAGTCGTCGGTTAAGGCGCATACGGTGGCGGACACGGAGGCAGCGATTGAGGCAGAGGTGATGGTGGTGGAGGTGGCGATGGTGGCAGAGAGGACGGTTGATTGATTGATTGATTTTTTCGTGTTTCCGGACACGTCAACTGGTTTGGTCATTTGTCCCGTTAGTGTAGTGCATGTTTTATTTTCTCGGGCGATGGCGGTGATATTTTCGAGCTGGATGGCGAGATCCGGCGCCGACCTACCGTCGGCTAGTGGGGTTTCCCCTAACCAGGACTCTCCCACCAGCTGGTCACTGCCCCCAGCCGGGACAAGCTAAGCTTCCGACCGGTCTCCCGGAATATGTGGTTGTGTAGTGCATGTTAGTGTAAGTGTGTGTGTGAGAGGAGAGGATAGGAAAAGGAAGAGGAAGGAAAGATCGCGCGCGATCCGTGGCCCGTTTGGTAGGGTACTGCTCCGGCATTCGCCTGGTGGTGATCGGAAAACTACGGATCAGAGCAGCCGGTCGCTAGAATTCTCCTCGAGACCGCAACTGAATTCGACCTAGCTGAAAAGCTAGTGTCGAAAATCCGGCCGCCATCTGGACTCGAACCTAGGACCTCCCGGTCAGAGGCGCTGGCAGAGGGGACGGCGGAGGCGGCGGCTGCGGGCGCCCCGGAGGAGGCGAGGGAGGCGATGGAGACGGCGGCTAAACCGCAGGCGTTGCCCGAGGCGCTGGCGGAGATGGAGGTTGACGTAGTGGTGGAGGTAACAGAGGTGGAGGCGGCGGAGGTGGGCCATGCAAGCAAGCATCGCGAAGCGGCGGCACAGGCTGGAGCGGCGGGGAGTCGTTTCGCGGTATTGCTATGTGCGCCCGGAGCGGCCACTATGCCGCTAAAACGATTCCACAACCAACACAGCCCCTTTCGAGGCTGCTTGCGACTGCGGTGACCTCGGGGTTGCCTTCAACGCTTCCAGGCGCCCTTCCAATCGTGTGCTCCGTGCCGCAGACAGGGGTAGCCAAGGCGGGGCGTGGCATTGAGGAGCTCAAGAAAGTAGATTTGGTTTGGTTGGCTTTTTTCGTGTTTCCGGGCGCGTCAACTGCTTTGGTCATTAGTCCCGTTAGTGTAGTGCATGCTTTTTTCTCAAGAGATGGCGGTGATCTTTTCCCGCTGGATGGCGAGATCCGGCGCCGACCTACCGTCGGCTAGTGGGGATTCCCCCTAACCAGAACTCTCCCACCAGCGGGGCACCGCCCCAGCCGAGACAAGTTCTAAGCACCCGACCGGCCTCCCGGAATATGTGGTAGTGTAGTGCATGTTAGTGTAAGTGTGTGTGTAAGGGGAGAGGATAGGACAAGGAAGAGGAAGGACAGATCGCGCGCGGTCTGTGGCCCGTTTGGTAGGGTACTGCTCCGGCATTCGCCTAGTGTTATTCAGAGAAACCAAGGAAAACTACCGATCAGAGCAGCCGGCCGCAAGAATTCTCCTCCAGACCGCAACTGAATTCGACCTAGCTGAAAAGCTAGTGTCGAAAATCCTGCCGCCATCTGGACTCGAACCTAGGACGTGCACTGAGCTACCGCTCCCGGTCAAGAAAGTAGAGTGTGATCGTTGCCGTGTCAAATGGCCAAAACGATTATCTTTTAGTTAAGAGACAAACATGTAAAATATGAATGTTGGGTATTTCTGTATGTTCTGTGGTACCAACCAATTATTTGCCGTTATTGCGCGTCTCTGCGATAACCTCAGTATATTGGTACGATTCTAGATGGTGAATTAAAACTCTGGTATTATTGTAACAAAAACGTTTATTTTGTTTATTAACATCAACTGATGTCACTGCAGCGCCTCTCACCTGGTGATCCTAGGTTCGAGTCCTGACAGCAGTAGAATGTTTGACACTAGCTTTTTAGCTAGGTCGAATTAAGCCGCTGTCTGGAGGAGAATTCTAGCGACTGGCTGCTCTGATCGGTAGTTTTCCGTGGTTTCTCCGATCAGCACCAGGCTAATGCCAGAGCAGTACCCTACCAAACGGGCCACGGACCGCGCGCGATCTGTCCTTCCCATTCGTTGTCCTATCCTCTCCCCTTACACACTCACACACTAACATTCACTACCCTACCACATATTCCGGGAGACTGTCGGGAGCTTAGAGCTTGTTCCGGCCGGGGCGGTGCCCCGCTGGTGGGAGAGTCCTGGTTAGGGGAAACCCCACTAGCCGAGGGTAGGTCGGCGCCGGATCTCGCCATCCAGCGGGGGAAGATCACCGCCATCTCCCGCGAAGAAAACATGCTCTACACTCACGGCACTAATGACCAAAGCAGTTGACTCGCTCGGAAACACGAAAACATCAATCAATCAATCTTTATACGGCACCCTTCTATTGATTATTTATTTACGCTACACTTGTCTTGAGTATTAATTTTCACAGTTCACTTCTCTTGCACTGTCACACAGTCCTAAGCACTGACCACTGTTCGATGCACTGGCCACAGTCCACTGCACTGGATCAGAGTTCACCGTGCTGGCCACGGTTCACGTCACTGAGCACAATCATTGCACTGCTATTCACCGCGATGCACACACTTCACAGCTCAGCTTCCACTTCAGACTCGCGGTCGCCGGCCGCCGCGTATTGATACTCGGCGGTCGGCGTCGAGAATTTTCTAGACTTTGCGATACGCGCCGCGAACACTCTGGAACCATCTAGTTCAAGCAGATATCGCAATACGCGCATACAGGTAGTTCGTGGTGGTTGCGGCAGATGACGCAATATTCGTTACAATATGCTAGTCACCTCCTCCATCGTTGCGTCTTCTTTTGGTTTGGGGACAAACAAATAATTATAATGTATAAATGGTTGGTATAGTATACAGTGGCATCGATCTCTTACCTGGCTGCTATTTCACGTTTCCTCAAAATTTTATTGTCAACATCTCCAACGTAGTCTCCTTTCCTCCCTCGTGCGTTAAGGAGCTACAACAAAGCTCCATGATGGGCTTGTGACTGTAAGAAATCTCTAGCTATTCGTAAATATTTTTTATCGGTCACATGCGTCTTTAACCCCTGTTAACATGCAAGCCTGCAGGTTTGTTAAGTGTTCTTGTATCTACCTGTATGTTAAAAAATTTAACATCCTTAGCAACGGGTTTTAACATTTATCCATTCCATATTTGAACCTATCTTTCTCGAACCACTGTATACAATTATTGTTTATGTCGACATATCGCAAGTAACACCTCACAATATCGTACTAACGTTGCTGCAGCAACAGAATTAATGTGTTTACTTTTACACTAATGTAAATTTTCGCATAATTTCTGAGATTGTATGGTGACCGATAAAATACTGAACATACCACAAAATGTAAGTGTTATTACTGCCTTGTCCAAATTTCTCAATTTCTAAGTAAGTTAATAGCTATAACTATATATATGGAACACTTGAAAATGCTACAGCATTTACCAGTGTTCCAAGTTTCGATTAATTTTTACGATTTTAACAAGAAAAAAGGATTAGTTTTAAATGCTCATATCTCCTAAACTATTAAGAATTCTTCAATTCTGGGCGCACAGCCTGATTTAAAATATTTTGAACTTTCAGAAAATATCATTTGCCTCATTCGGACGAAAAATACGGCTTCCAGACGCCTTTTCTCATTCTAGTATATTTTCAACATCTCCAAAATACAGTCATCTCTGACTGGCTGTATCTCGTAAATTATTCGCTCTTCGACGCTGAAATCTGCACGGTAGTTGATGAGTACTCTTCTCTTTGTTTTCCTCGTTATGACTGGTATTTTGAGCACGGGAAACGTAAAAAGAATGGCGATAATATAGATTGCATTTTGGTCTAAAATGGCGTATTTTATGAACGTTTTAGCGAATTTCAGGAAAACGAAGCCCCAGATAGAAAAATGATCTTCACCATTGTAATCACCATTAAATTTCGAGTTGGGACGCTAGTTTTCAGAAGAATCGGCGTCCGGTCGAAATTTGAAAAATTTAACATTCAAATTAAATATGAACAAGACATATGCGGTACCACGATGAGACACATTCTCCCCAAAATCGAGATTTTAACATGCCCTTATAGCAGATGGCTTGCTGGGGCTAGAGTGGTTTATCTCGTTACTGCTCCGACCCTGAAATGAGAAATGGATAGAACACGCCAGAGTAAGTAGTGAAATATCCTTCCCGAATTCCCGTGATTTTGAGATGACCACTTGCTTTGCATAATTTGTTACTAATGATAATTTTTAAAACTAGACCCTAGGATATTTTGAATTTTTTAAAAAGGGTCCAAACTTGTTTGTTAAACAAATAGGACACAGTACGCTCATAAAAATAGCGAAAGTCTGATTTTCAGTTAAATATCTTAATTTTAGAATATTTCAAAAGTGAAAAAAGGGAAAGGCTCTTATTCGGCTATGAACATAGACATTTTATCTCTTAATAAAATAATTCCTTCACGCTTAGATATTTAAATAAAGATTACGTACATTTTTTATTGAAATAATGAGTAGGTTTCACGTAATTTTATTGAAATAACGAATTTTAAAAGAATACATCAACAAAATTTTCTCAAAAACGACTTTATTTCTTTGGAATAAAGAAAAATTAGCTTCATAATATGTAATATGTCCTATTTTTAATCAAATTTCTAGGAAAAAAATAAAATGAACAAAATGTTCCTTTTAAATTTGTTAAAAAGTTAAAAACTATGTTTTGTTATTTTTTTTGTGTTTGAATTTGGCGGTGAGAAAATATCGAAAAATGTTTTTCGGATAGTAAAAATGATTGTTTAATTTTTCATATTTTCTCTATGGGATAAAGTAGTATTAATTTAACGAAACAATTAAATTAAAACAAGCACTTTTTGGTTGTGGATGTGGTGTGAATGGTGGAAGAGGAATCTTTCAAAAATATTATTTTTATGTTAGAGCTATAGTGTGACTACTTATATATCATTTGGTTTAGGGAAACTTTTTACTATCTTATTCGGAGGTACTTTTAATATATTTTTCCGGGAGTTTTAATGATAACCTAACTGAACAATTTTATGAATCCTATCGCAACGATTTTTGGTTAAGGTTATTTCATCTTCAGTCAATGACATTATTATCTCAAGAATATCACCCACTACCGGCAGAGGTGATCGCCAGAGGTCCGAGGAAGATGTAATTCCCTACAAGCAGCTGAGAGGAAGTAGCTCCGCCTGTGTATTACAGCGCCCTTGCGAGAAACGCATGTTGCAGTGCTTCGCGAATGCATTAAAAGTGCATTAGCTACGAACTAGATGTTACAGGCACACGTGCTCGGTACCTAGAAGACCGGCGAGGTTGTTAGAGTAAATGTGCTAGAGCAACAATATGCAGCTACACCCCAAATTCACCTAGTTCAATTTAAGAATCAATTTAACATATTACGTTTTTAAATTTTTATTAGAGGATATAAAAGGTATTTACGAAGTAAGCATTCTAAAAAGATGTTACGATATGAATATCGTGTATTACTTTGTAAATATTTCTATGTACAACTTTTCTTTGAATTTTACTATTTATTCTGGGAGATGTGACTGACAGATGTTGACAGTAGTAAAAATGTCATGGATTATTATAACAAATGAGTTGTAATAGTTCGAATTACGAAATGTTTATCAATTTCAAAAAATTTCTCTTTATATAGAGAAATTATTTAAACACGTTAAATACAGTTGAAATACAACGGTAACTTGTACTTACTTTAAAAGGTGTGTCATCTTGTTGCGGTTGCCTTTTCTTGCCTGGTTCCAGATCTATCTACCTAACTGAAAAACGTCGTTTATTCGTTGTGCGAGATGACTTATTATCCGCGCAACTTTTCTTGAACAATGACCTTACTTCCCCCACCTTAGAGCAATAAACAGTCGAAGACCAAAGCTCGCAATGAACACTGATAACAAAATTCCAAACACATCTTCATTGGCAAGAAAGAAAATAGACTTACTATTGAACCGAGAACTCCTGGTTGCATTTTTCAAAACAATATCTAAAGAAATGTCCAGAACAGATCCAGATCCATCGAAGGAGATACTTTCAACTCCTGGAAAAATTAGAACTCAATTTACTGAAAAAGTTGCGAAAGCATAACTGATATTCCAGAGATTGGCACTACTTCATAAGAACTAGTGGGCGATATCGTAACTAATACCCCCACTCTACTCGCATTGCTCCTAGTCATAGGCCAAGAAAAGTTGCGCGAATAATGCAGATGCCCTCCTTCGCTATAACTCATTAGTTTCTATTGTTCTTCACGATGGAGCTATGAAAATAGGAATATGGCATGTCGTCACAAACTTGAAGCCACCTCGGCCATAATGGTTGCATAGACAATGGGCGTGTGAGTGCTCTGTGGCTTGTAGCTGTACTGGTGTTCAGTTGTGTTTTGTTATTTAAGGTCGCATCAACATCTAGGTCATTAGCGACCACTATAGAAGTTAAAGTTTTGGTAACTGTGAAGACGACACGATATGGTAATGATAAGGGGTGAAAGGACGAACACAAATACAACAATGTCCAAGGTGGGACTCGGATCTGCGACCCTTCGGTCCGAGATCGCTATGATCGTCTTAGCGATTTCAGCCACCGGATCTGGCCAGTTGTGTTGTTTGGCATCGTTTTTAATATTTAAAAGCTTTGTTCAGAATAGTTTTCAGTGTTCAGAATAGTGTTCAGAATAGTTCAAAAGCGTTTTGTAACAGTTCCTTATGTAGCTAACGGATGTACAAACCGTACAGGGAAACCGGAGATTACTTTCCACAAGTAAGTAGCTACTCCAAGTAATTTGGAACATGTAGTCAACC
Organism: Teleogryllus occipitalis; assembly: GCA_011170035.1. Classification (NCBI taxonomy): domain Eukaryota; kingdom Metazoa; phylum Arthropoda; class Insecta; order Orthoptera; family Gryllidae; genus Teleogryllus; species Teleogryllus occipitalis. Next base: position 156,658 of record BLKR01001849.1, on the reverse strand, counting down.
AATGTAGCGGACGAACTTCACTTGCTGAACACGAAAGAGGTATGGGTAAGGGCACCTCCATGTATTATGAGCTACATGTTCTTAACGTAGAATGTGTTGTTACGTTTTTTACTATGTTGAAATAACAGTACAGTTTTGAGAAAAATGTGAGAATATTGTTTATAATTGTGGTCTGCCGCTCCTCATATGTGTACTGCAGTTTCTTATATCGAAATGGTGAAGAGCGCAGTGATTGTAGAACCGTGTGTATTTCTCCTTTTGATATTTTAGAATAAATATTTATACTTCCAATATACAGAATTAAACAAAACAAACAAATGCTCCAACAGCATTTTATTATTGAAACTGAATATCTGTTCTTCAGATTATCCAGGTGTTCTGTGTTTTCCTCTCTTTTGTGTTTTAATGCAGAATCAAATCATGGATTTTTCCTTTGCTATGAAAGAAGCGAAATTAAGTCTCTTCAACTGATGTATAGTAGATGTTAGTAGCAAAACTGTTTTTGCTTGAAGGTTCTGAGATGAAAGAAACTGATTTATATGGTATACTGGAAATTTGGATCCCATTTCACTCTAAATGTTAGCCAGCGACACAAACCAGTGCAATGCAGGGCGATGCAAAGTTTTCAGAAGTCGGTAATCTATATATATAAAAGAAAGTCGTGTTAGTTACACTATTTATAACTCAAGAACGGCTGTACCGATTTGGCTGAAAATTGGTGAGCAGGAAGCTTAGAACCAGGAGACGGACATAGGATACTGTTTATCCCGTTCGACAGCGTTCCTGTGTGAGAACGCACGTTTTTGCACGTTTTCGCACGTTTTCGCGTGATTTCACATGTTAGCGGTCATTGTTGCCTGTTGTAACCCATTGTTGTAACGCCTCACTGATAACAGAAGGCGATAATGAAAGCCGCCTTTCGTTTGCCGTTATATCTATATATAGTCGTGTTACACTATTTATAACTCAAGAACGGCTGTACCAATTTGGTGAGCAGGAAGCTTAGAGCCAGGAGACGGACATAGGATACTGTTTATCCCGTTCGACAGCGTTCCTGTGTGAGAACGCACGTTTTCGCACGTTTTCGCGTGATTTCGCATGTATTCGCGTGATTTCACACGTTTTCGCGTGATTTTCGCGGGTTTTCGTATGTTTGGGCGGAACGGAGTTCTCTGTTAAGGCGGAACAGAGTTCGTCGGGTCAGCTAGTATTTGATATAAAAACATTCGCCTGAGAATACATTCAGGCGCCTTGTTAAAATGTCATTTTGACGGCGGTTTTGAAATTAATTTTGAAATGAAAACTACATCAGTACGTTTGCATAATTCATTAACAAAACTGAATTACGATATGACATTCTTAAGTGAAGAAATTTGGAGCTTTGAAATATTATACAGCTAATAAAACCGATACGAGTCTCATGTAGTCAAACGGTTCTAGAGAAAATATATGGGAACAGGAGACATTTCTTTACATAATTTAAGTCAAAAATACATTTTTCTTTAATATTACATGCTATTATTATTTTGCAAATATAATATATTTTATTACAGAAATACATAATATGAGGCGTTGTTTTGTCGTAAGCGTTTATTTTTCCATAAACCTTTTAGGGTGCATTGCTGCCATACAATTATTATGTCGGTATTGCAAAAGTAACAAAATATCAATTTACAATTCAAATTTATTTATTTATTGACTTATCTCTTCTATTTACTCTATTTTATTTCACCTTAGAACAATAGTTGATGCCATTCCAAATCAACTTTCTCATTTTACCTACTTTAAAAACTATCTTACTTTGTTCATTTGTTATTTCATGCATTTTTTCTTCAAAATTATGTTTCTTTTCACGTTTTATATTCCATTTTTTTTATATTGTGCTTAAATTTGGCCATCTCGTGGCGCAGAGCAAAGTCGCTCGCCTTTCACCAAGGAGATCCAGGTTCAATTCCCGTCGAGTCTCATGTGAAATTTGTCCCAACAAAACGAGTTTGACTGCTTCTCAGGGGCTAGTCCAACCCCCGTGAAGTGTCCTAAACCCTACCCCTATCCGTATTCCTTCCCAATTCTGGCCCAATTCTGGGTAGTGACGCAGGAGCGCGTGGTGGGAGGCGCGTACGCGGAGATGCTACCTGGCGGTCCTCTTGACAACAGACCGCAACGAGACGTGACGGACAGAAATATCTACAGTAACGGAGGTTTACTCCAGATTTAATGTAGAAAGTAACTGAGGATTACTCCAATAGCGCTCAACACCCAGAAGGGGTTAGGAGACGCGTTACGACGTGAGTTGACGCAACAAATGTACAAAAACAAATTCTATTTTTCACTAAAATTCATAAATAATATATTGTAATACACATCATCATCATCATCATCATCATCATCATCATCATCATCTTTTCAGGATTTAGGAGAGACTCCTGTTCCGTCTTCAGCATACCATCTCAATCTTGGACGGCCGACATCACTTTTACCATGAGGTGTGTAGTGAAATATTTGTTTTGGGGTGCGGTCACTATTCCTTCTGTGTAGATGTTGTGACCATCGGGTTCTGTAATCTTGTACTTTATTTATTAATGGGAGTACTTCTAATTCTTCTCTGATTACCTCACTTTTTATTTTTCTAATAAAGTGCAGCTTTTTACTTGTCTCAAGAACCTCGCCTCAGACGTCTGAATTCTGGTAAAATCTTTCTTTTTCATGGTCTATGACTCGCATCCATAAAGAAGTATGGGGATAGCCATTGTTTTATAAAATTGAAGTTGCTTCCTTTCTGTTTTTTTCTCTTGTGTTTTATTATTGTACCACAGAGTTTTTGAAATATCTTTATTGAATTCAAAAGTAATATTACATCCTAAATATCTAAAATGGCTAACTTGTTCTACAATTTTATTATTTATTATTATTTTACATCGTATTGCCGTGTTTACCTCTAAACGCCATTACGTTGGTTTTCTGAGTTGAGATTCTCAAGTTTATTGTTCACATATGTTATTTAATTTATAGAGAGACCTCTGTAACTGATACCCACTTTCTTGGATAATTATCTGATCGTCTGCAAATAAAAGTGTATTTAAAGTGGTTTCGGAGTTCATTTCAATGCCATCAGTGATACACTTTTTCCATGCTCTTAGAACGTCGTCTATATAAATATTAAATAAACTTAGTGGTAGGCTACAACCTTGTCGAACCCCTCAAATAATTTTAAATTCTTCGGATAATTTTCTATTTAAAGCCAACACATTTATAGTTCTGTAGTATAGGGATTTGATTACTTCAATGAAATGGAGTGGAATGCCTCTTTTATTCATTATCTTCCATATCGTGTATCGTTGCACCATGTCGAATGCTTTCTCATAATCTATGAAAGCGATATGTGTTTCCTGATTAACATCTACCCTCTTCTGTGTAAGCAATTTAATGGGGAAAACATCATCTATACACGATCTTCCTTGTCTAAATCCACATAGTTCTTCTAACAATATATTGTCTAGAAGAGTCGTAATTCTGCTGTGAATAATTTTAGTATATATCTTGTATGCCGAATTTAGCAAGGTAATTCCTCCATTTACGAAATTGTAATTGTCATTTAGATATTTTGTTGTTTTTGTTGCACTGAAGATGGCCGCAATGTGACCGCAAAAACTTTACGGAAAATAAACACGACAAAACAACATCTCAGGTCTACTTCTACAATAATGCTAATTCCGTAAACAACTCACGATTTCCTACCACAATATATCGTCTTGCATGTGAATTATTCATCACTATTTCTTTACCGTGTTTGAACATTTTGCGTGAATCTTCAACCAAAGTTGCTTCTAGAACGATTTTGAAATACAACAGCACATTGTGGTCTGATGCAGGGCGTGAACCGTAGTTTTCGGCTGGCCGGCGGCAGTCGTAGACGCCCAGGGGACCGCCATTAGGGAAAAGGGCGCTCCACCAGGCGTACTGCATTAAGCAATAACGGAACCCATTTGGGATTTTATTTTCCATTTGGTTTGGGAACGCGCTTCGCGAGGCTCTGATTTGCACCAGTGTTACACATTTGGTGGTAATGCTTTTAATTTTTCCATGCGCTCTCTAATATATCGTATAATAGCTTGGAGAAACATTCCAGGAAATGGCTGATTCCGGGAATTGATATAAAAAGAAAATAGGGACGCATTTCGCTGTTATATTCTTTTGAATTATGTACATACTTCACAAAAATATGCGAAGGGTGTGTTGAACTAAAAATAATGTTTTTGACGGCTGTTTCGTTTTTTGGGCGGAGGTAGGTGACGTTTGGATGCGGTTTAATTTCTAATTATTATCTCTTTCGGACTGAAGAAATGGTTAGATGATTTTTACGAGATTTGCTGAAAATGTAGAATTTTAGATCAATGAATTTTTGTATATAGAGTACAATGTTTTGAAACTTACCTTTGCAAACGCGAAAAACTTAACCACATTATTACTAGGAAAATCTGTACTCAGTTTTATATTAGAATTTTGTTCACTCGGCAATAAAGTTCTCGGTAGTAAATATTTTCACAAAAATTTTCATGAAAAACTTTATCTCGTATTTTTCAAATAGTTAAAAAACATTCCTTGAATATCTACTTCTAAGGAGATGTCTGTGCCAGCAATCGTTTTTTCTGATGAAATTTACTAGCAGATTTTAATGTATTTTTTAATATTATCAGAAAGCGAAATATTCGTGCATGACTGGAGTCGTACTTAAAAGCAAGAGGCGTAAATCCTTAAAAAATTGCTTTATTTTTTTTCGTATTTTACGAAAATTGCAACATTTTGAATGTTTTCAAGTATCGTAAAAATATCGAGAAGGAGGAATAAGCGAAATAGAAAAGAAAAGAAGGCAAGAAACAATAAAGAACGCAGAAAGAAAGACAAGACGATGTGAGAAGGAAGAGAAAGAGAAAAAGAAACTGTCTTGACCCAATAGTGTGTTCGGTATTCACTGAATGAATAATTTATTTTGAACATTATTATTCCTCCCTTATAAATACCTGTTAGAGATTGGCTCGAAGGGCTAATACAATAGGTATAAGGCACTAAAGCCGAAGATAAACTTACAAAATCAGACTTTCGTTTGAGAAGCAATGTAAACTTTTTGTGTTTTTTGCTTTAACTAAAACATTCCTTTTTCATTGAAGACAAAGTTTGTATTTAATGGTGAAACATTACTACAAAATATATTATTTATTTTCCGCACACTTGAGATGATATATTAGAAAATAATCGTGAACCATCTCTGGCAGTTTATGTTATTTGGAAGGGTGTAATGGAAATGAGGCAATAATTGATGTGTGTGGTTATTTAATTGAAATAATTTATTAGTGATGACATATATTTTGCAAACCAACATAATTTACATTCACGAATATCCTTGAGATGCTAATTAATAAATTTAACTAGAATGGCATATGAGGGTGTATTCGTGTACAAGTGACACATAAGCTTGAATCAAACATGATTTACATAAACACATTTACAAATAACCACATGCGAGTGCTCTTAAGGTTTAATTATTTTTATACAATATTTAATATAATTTTACCCTCTTATTTATATTTATTATTATTACTTTTAATAAACAGTGTAATTGCGAAGCCTACAAATAAAATATTCTACACCATAACAAATATAGTCGAAACATTACATACTTGACCGGTTAATATTGCGTCGCCTTACAATATCTTAAGACAAAACCACCAAGAATCGCGTATAAATGTTTCACACATTGTTTCATCTAACGAAACGTAATCCAAGAGAAAGGGTAACCTTATATAGGTATTGCGTATATCGAAATGTCTCCACTTCCGGTCATCTTGCGCAGGTCACATAAGCACAAACCTTACTTGTCTGTCGATATCCGTGCGAGCAATTAATCGCGCCCACTTTAGACGGCTGTGCAGCAATCACAAACCGCACAACGATGATCAGGTAGCCGAAGATGTTAAAACTTAATTAATTCCAATAAATAATAATAAAATTAATTTTCTTCATAATCTGAACCAGATGTTCAAAATTTATCAAAATGCCCAACAAATGATTCTTCTGAACCAGTGGTTCAGAAGTTGACGAATGAAATTACTTTCACAGTAATATGGTTGAAACATTATATACTTGACCGGTTAATATTGCGTCTCCCTAGTTACCATACCTAAAGACAAAACGACAAAATATGCTATATTCAGTACAGGATCCACTCGTGATTCCATTTTATGAAAGCCCAACTCAGCAGGAAATATAAGCTAAAGACTTTGTGTTTAAAGAAACATCTCCACTTCTGAAGGTCCTAAGCAGAAAGCTTACTTGATTACTTGACGCCGAGCAGTACACTTACAGGGTGAAGAAGAGATTTTGCACGGTCAGGATTTCGGCGTCGATGTTCAGCGTGTTGGTTAAGTCAGTGGGAGAGGCCGGTGTAACGAAGACTGTGATTGGTTTCCACCGATGTTGACAGGACATACGCAGCTAAGGACTAACGGTTTTGCTACTTCTTACAGAAAAAATGCTCATATAACCACCGTTTAGCGCTTTGGAACGCTCTAGTAGTGAAATTTAGCAACATTAAATTAGCAACATAAAATTAGCAACATAAAATTAGCAACACAAAATTTATGACAATTATTTACGCAAATAAAGGTTGCAACACAAAATTTAGAAACAATAAAAGTTGCAATTTCTTATTACCAGATGCCCGAACAATGACTGCGCCCACGGACAATGAGCAAGCATTATGCGCAAGAAATTACTTCAGGCATTAGATGGTTAAGGGGGAAGATACAGCTTACAGCAGTTAAATTTTAGTTATTTTCCCACTTTTTTCTCCATTAAAATTCTACTCAACAGCAGTGAAAATGAACTGACACACAGAAATATATTTCTTCTCCAAGGAAAAATTTAATTTTAACTTACATTTTTTGTTTGAAAAATCAAAATTCAACCAGTTGCTCATGCACTGACTTAGTGTTTCCCTAATAACTCAAATGATTTTGGAGATTTTTACAAATTATTCGTTTAGTTTGTTGGTACAAAGCCCTACACATCCATTTAGATCTCTTGATAAATAATATTTTTAATTTTAATCCAAAATTATTATATTGATTATTAACAGATTTTTGGATTTATAATTTTTCATCACGAAAACTATTGATCTTAAGTGTATGATTTAGCATGGTTTTGTAGATAATACTTCGTTAAATACATCCCAAAAATTTCATAGCTTTAAAATGATTAATTTTTTAGTTATAAGGGAAACGGATCTTCAAAACGGTAATTCTGGAAAACAAGGGACGAAGTTAGATTCATGAGTTTCGTTTACCTTACTACTCTAATAGATGCATGATGCGGTGACATACCTTTTAAATCATAACTGAAAAACTATTACAGATATGGAAATATTTTCTTCACCAAAATATTTCTGAATAATTAATGAATAGGAAAAAAGTTTTTAAAAGTAGATTTTTTAAAGATTTTGAAGCGTATCTTCCCCCTGAAGCAGAAAGTTTCTTTATTGCGCTCTCACGGGCGTCGATAGCCCATGCAACCAATTGACATCGCCCCCTCCAGTCGGCTTTGCAGAAATCGGCTCCCCTCCAGTTTGCTGTGCAAAGGAGCACCGGTAGGACCGGTAGGACGAATGCGGTTCCAAATAAGGGCACGCTTCACACCCATGGAATACCATGGAATCTAACGGTTTTGCTAATTCTTGTAGAAGAAATGCTCATATACCCGTTTGGCGCTCTAGTAGTATAATTTTGCGACATAAAAATGGCAACACAAAATTTCTGACAGTTTCGCAACACAAAATTTATGACAATTATTTACACAATTAAAAGTTGCAACACAAAATTTATCAACACTTAAAGTTGCAATTTCGTACTACCAGAGAGCCCCAACAATGACTGCACGCACGGACGCGACAACAATGGGCGAGCGCTATGCGCACAAAATTACCTCGGGCATTAGAGGGTTAAGCAGAGGGCTTTTTTATTGCGCGCTCGCGGGCGTCGGGAGGGCGTGCGAGCAGTTGGCCACGCCCCCTCCAGTCGGCTGTGCGGCAAACACAAACTGCACGACGATGACGAGGTAGCCGAAGACGGTCCCCAGCAGGCCGAGGAAGAACCTCAAGTCCAGCGTGAAGAGGCCGCCGGCGGTGAAGGTCATGGGCTGCGCGCGCAGCTGCAGCAGGAAGAGCGAGGCCTCGCGTTCTGCCGCGCGCCGGCCGCGCGCCGCCAGCAGCAGCGCCGCCCCGGCCCCGCCCCCGCGCGCCGCCGCCGCCCCGGCCTCCGTGGCGCCGCCCGCCGCCCACGCCACCGCCGCCCCCAGCACCGCGTTCACCACCCCGCCGGCCGCCACCAGGTCCCGCTCGGTGAAGGGCATCTGGTGCTGCACCGCCAGCACCGCCACGTACAGGCCGTCCGTCAGGGCCACCACCAGGTAGGTGTACAGGAGCAGCAGGATGGAGCTGCACACTTCCTCGATTGCCGCGCAGCACTCTTGCAGGGTGAAGAAGAGGGTTCGCACGGTCAGGATCTCGTCTTCGATGGTGGGCGGGTCGGAGATGAGGATTTTGACCATCGGTAGCACATGAATGCGGTTTCTTACAGGGGCACGCTTCAGCCCCATGGAATACTCGTTTTGGAATTCTGTGTAGAGAGCGTTGCCCCTGCGGAGCCTCTGAACAATCTCCCAGGTACGCTCGTTTACAGTGATGAAGTAGTGTTTGACGAGAACAGTAAAGACACAAAACATATGAACAAACAACCCAACTATGTAATTTATTACTGACCAGTGCAGATTAGGAATGATTGATAATGACAGGGACATCGGAAGAGACAGCTGCAAAAATAAGAGTCTCACTGAATAAAAGATAAAAAGAAAACACTGGACACCAATCACTACAGGAAATCGTGCTAAATACGGTAGAGGCCTTGATTCATTACCCAGTTCACTCTCGATAGATACCATGAGTCGCAAAAACCTCTCCCATTTGTACATTCTGCGACGAGTTATAGAAATAACCATCATGTAGAGAGTGAATATTACTCCAATAGACAGGAGCGAAACAGGGACTACGAACGCTATAATCATTTTTTTATAAAAATAATATTTCATAATAAGATGTGCGTAGTACTGGAGGGCAAAAATAAAAGCGATTAAATGAAGGCAGAAAACTACCGCTGTACCCGTGAGAGCTACACGAGATGACACCAACCTCAGAGGTGGCTTTGCGGAGTACGGACCCATCCCCAAACATCGCCCAATGCGCAGCAGCAGCACAACCCCGCGCAGGGTGGGTGGCAAAAGTGATGTTGATGCCATTGCACTTCCGAAATATCCTTGTCTAACCGCTCTTCAAAAGACCGATCACAAATTTTCTTTTGTTGAAAAAGGAAATGCGTGAGTACGTCCGAAGATTATGAGAGCGTGATGTATATTTTAAGTGATTGCAAATTAAACAAATCTATGCACATATAAAAATAAACGAAATACCTAAGTATTCATTGAATGATTGGAAAATATTACAAAAAATAATTTACAGGCAACTAACGAGAGGTTAGAGTGTGATATCTGTAATATTTGATGGTATTTCAAAATGTGCTTATGAAAATGTCAGCTAATAGTTATTGCAAAATGATGCTTTGTCTTTTGCCAGTCGTAACAGTTGTTGCAATATCACTGAAAATACTTGATTTGTGTCCGAAATATGTTGCTATTTCGATAAACGTAATGTTTCTTGTATTTACGAATATTATGTTCTTTTCTACAATTTAGTTCATTGTTTATGAACGATTATTACTCCAAATACAAAGCACTGTATTTACAATTGCTTTGAAAAGATGTTTTTTTTCGGAATATCAGTTACACAACGATGGTGTTAACGTTTTCTTATAAAAGATAATTCCTAATAACAGTAAAAACCACCTTGTTTCTTGATATTTCAAATCGGAAATGGTGAGATTCTTGTACTATGCCAACACCACACTATAAACAACTCCAAAGTATGTCCCATCGTCTTACGTGTGGTCGACTCGATGCAGATACAAACCTTTTACATCGATCGAGGAAGATGTTCTTGTTGTCAGGACAAGAACAAGTTGTCATCGCACTGCACACGTGATGTCGTTTCCTCGAGGAATATGTGTACTCAAGGCGCTAATCGGCACGTCAGCTCATAGATCTACAGCTTTCCTTATGTCAACATTCACGTTACAGAGATCCCATCACATGTTATCGTTGCTACTTATTGCTCTTCACCTAATTACTCAGAGACCGTTAACTTTGAACGATAAGCACTTAAGTTCAACAGGTCATCAAATAACAATACTTTAATATGAAATTCATTGGCGGTTAGTGGTTAGGCATTTTGATAAATTGTGAACATCTGGTGCAGATTAAAATTAAATTGACTTTTATTTAATGGAATTAATTCAGCTTCAATATATACGAAGTTATTTTAACATTAACCCCAAGAAAACTGAATCGTTTAAATCTCAACGTTTAATTCAGTTATTTTGAACTTTATCACATTATTGATTATTTCAATTATATCTTATTGAAGAAATCTCAATATTACAAACTACTTTTGATCTAGTAGAATAAAATTTAATACAATGCGAAACATTTAAATGTTGAGATAAATACATTATATAGTGATATTTTCTTTATAATTGTCTCTGATATTTAGATTAATATTGCATAAGACAAACGAAAATAAAGATAGTATACAAATATTTGTAATTTACATTTATCCAACTAATTATTGTTTCTAATTAACAACCAGAAACATTTTTCTATTCCAATTTTTAAAATACCAGTCACCTTCAAAACCCTGTAGCGGCTAAGATGGCTCAGGAAACAACTGTTGTCACTGCAGCGTTTCTGATCGGGAAGTATTACGGTGCGGGAACCAATGTTGGCGAATTTTCGACTCGAACTAGATACGTAAATGTCATCCGCTGTCTGGAGAACCATTCTAGCGACCGTCTGCCGGAAGTTTTCTCTGGCTTCTCCGATCAGTAATAGGCAAATGTCGGAGCAGTGCCTTAACAAACGGATCGCGCCATCTTTCCTTTGTCATTCTTAAACCTTTCTCTCCTCTGACACGCACACACACTCACACTCACACTCGCACTCACACACTCTCACACACTCAGACTCACATTCACACTCACACTCACACTCACACACTGAAAGAGATTAGGGCGTGTAATGAACAAATTGTATGTGAACTGTACATTATGACAGCTTAATCTTTTTCCTACTAATACCTCAGTATTTAAGTTGAGTGGGATGTACAGGAGGTTTTAAAAAATGTTAGACATTTCATATTTCACTATAAGTATAATTCGACTGATACTCAAATCTTGTGGTCGAATAAGTGTAATTAAAGTTAACTGATACTCATCTTTTAGCAATTGATTCAGCAAGTAATACTGGAAACGAATACAATATTTACTCTAGCATTCAGACGTAGAAAATGACATAGATGCATATAAAGGCAAGTAGTTATTGATCAATACAAGTTATCCTGACACCCAATACAAAAGTTTATAATTGGAAAATGTAAATGTTATTCAAAATTGTGGAATATGACAATGTGGTATAATATTTATAAATACAAAGTTCCTCAATCACACAATGCAAACATTTAAATACAAGAATGACTTTCAGGTGATATTTTAAATAATCTTAATTTCGATGACAAATAAAATTACACTTTGCCCAGCTGTAACCGTCGACCTCAACTTGAATGGGATCTTAGCCATCAGAGTAACAAATGACATGAACCACCTGTAATGGCAAATTGCTAGACTTTAAACACGAAATCATCCTGTCTCTCAATACAATGTGGTATACATTGAAAATACAAATGTTACTCAAAATGGCGGAATACGAAAATGCTGCACAGTATTTTTAAACACAAAGTTTACTGAATTACACTCTGCAAACATTAAAATACAATGATGGCTTTAATGTGAAAAAAATTAAATCACCTTCAATACATTGCTAATGTGGGCTGCATTTGCACGCGTATATTTGTCGACTTTTACCTCAAATTGTGTCCTGTGCAAAGTGGTAAAACATATAAAGACGCCTACCGTTTAGTGTAAACGTATTTGATGCATTTGCATCGCAATTGTGTATTTTAAACAATATGAAAGATCACTGAGTCCACTGTCAACATCATAACCATCGTGCAACTTAAGCGTGAAGTGAACTGGGACGCCTCAAAGCGATCATAAAATAACTTTTTTAACTCGCCGTGCGCAAAATGCTGTTTATCGTGCTTGATTTCCGTGCGCAAAAGTGGGATTCTTTTTCACATGGTGCGAAACGTGTGCGAAACATCTGTAACGATTTTCTATTGTCTTTTCGTTTTCACAACGTCTTTGTTATTTTCAAGCAATAGTGTTACAACACTGGCTGGAATCCATTTTTTTTGTACAAGGAAGGTCAAATAAAATGTATATTCCTTAACTTGACGCATTGCGTTTTGGTCACGGCATGTTAAAAAATACAATATGCAACACGGGCGTGTGGTGAATTCCGCCCTTGTCTCTTTGTCGTTCTCACTCTGCTCGGACAACAAACTAGACTCGTGCGTGAATCACAGGTAATATTTATTTTATTTATTTATTTATTTATTTATTTAATTTATTTATTTATTTATTTATTTATTTATTTATTTATTTATTTATTTATTTATTTATTTATTTATTTATTTATTTATTTATTTATTTATTTATTTATTTATTTATTTATTTATTTATTTATTTATTTATTTATTTATTTATTTATTTATTTATTTAGTCAAAAACTGTATGTGACGTATGGGGAGAAAATCATCTGCGCACGCTTTCTTGAGTTTCAGAATCCCTTCCCAACAATTTAACTATTAATAGTTGAAAGATGAAAAATAATAATAATAATAATAATAATAATAATTTAAAAAGCGAGAGATTAACATTTCAAAAACTAGATATTTTCGTTGCCGAATTATAGAAAACTTATTTTTAACGGTAAAGGAACGAACAGATTTGATTTTTCTGTATTGTTAACAAAATAGAAACTCACCCTAAGCTCTACTACCACTACAAGCAAAAGGAAAGCTCAACAAAACGTGCGCATAGTGAAGCTACATTTACGTCCAGAAGCAAATCAAGGGGCCATCTCAGCATTTGCTCAATGGATCAGGGAAACTGGACAAAAACCGATCGAGATGGGGGTCATTGACCCGGAAGCTGAAGTACATTACTTGTTACAGGCATATTGAATCTTTTTTAAAATTATACAACGCAAATGTAAACTAATTCATTATACTATATCTTGGTTTTATTAAAGTAAACATTATTTTTCTTTTTGACGATCAGTATAGTCTCTAACTGTATAGAAACAGGTTTTGCGCCTTTGTTACTTAAACTACTAATCCCTCCCATTCAAAGTTTTCGGTGTTTCCAAGGAAACAGTTTAATACAAATAAATTGAGTAATGAACTTACTCAAAAGCAGTAATTAATTAGGATTGTCTTTTGAATTATAATTTAGATAGAAACTTAAAAGAATTCTAAATAAAAAACAATTAAATTTCATTGGATCATAGAGCAGAAAATTGCGTAGTTCCTGGATACAGCAATATGGGTGCTAACATACTGGAACATTTATAAATACATATTACATATATTAAAACATGTAATTAAATACATTCAACAAATAATTAACTTTAATAACAACATAGTAACACATTTCCAAAACTATGCCATAAAAATAACCAGGACTGCTCGGGAATCACGAGCGTATGTTTTAAAAGGATTTGATTATAGGGGCAAATGTCGACGTCGCAGATTGGGCAAATTGAATACAAACTCACGCACTTATATGCACTTACGTACTACACTGCCACGCATATAGCAACATCAGTCGGAAGCTGGAAGCTAGCCCCGGCTGGAGTGGTGCCCTACTGAAGGAGATACCTAGAAGTGAAAACCCGCAACCCGAGCTGCAGTTAAGGTCCTGGTCTCACAACCTATTGACTACTCTTGCAGGACTAATGGCTATAGCAGTTGCTGCGCCCACAAAATAATCAATCAATAAATCCCAAGCTTCTTTTAACAGAGCTGTCTTTATCCTTGTATCAAATCAGAGCTGTCTTTATCCTTGTAGAATATGTATTTATCCTTGTTCGACTTTTCACTCTTTCAAGGGTTTCAGTAATATACATATAGAATTCTCAGTACTGTTTTTAGCACGTTAGACTGACGGTGAATTCAGATAGAAGCGGTTTTAGAAGGTAAAGTGTCGTGATAGAGGCAAATGTCAGCATGCTGGAATTACTTCTCTTCGTGCAAGGAATCAAATCATCTGATTACACTAATAGCAATCCCAAAAGAAGATCATGCTCTGGTTTGTCGACGTTACTGTACTGTGCACACTAACATTGATTGGACTACATAAATAGAAGGTAAAGGAGAGCCAAATGAAGCTATTTAAACATGAAACATAGGCTGTCTGCTACTAAGTTTTTTATTAATAAAAGTTACAATAATTTCATTTTATAGACGGTCACAAATTACATTTATTAAAACATAAATGATTATTACATTCAAATTGGTATCTTGAACAAGAACAGCGTGGCAACGTTTCAGAGGTCGAGTTGTGCCTCCACCATCAGGCCTTCAACAATATGTAAACTAAAATAAGAAATTTAATAATTAATACAAATAAAAAATTAAAATAACTTATATTAAGATAAACTAGGTGTGTTCAACATTAAAAGAAATTCACAATACATTTAACATTTTTAGATGAATACGTACATGATAAAATGAGATAAGATAACATGATAAAAATTGACTTTAATAGATGGTATCATGTTGAAAACATATTTCCTATAAATTAACAATCACTATTAGAAAGCATAGACGTCTTCCTTCTAAATTATATTATTTAATTATTGAATTATTTATTATGAGAAGCAAGGCAAGTGCGCAGATATAGAAAAACATACAAGAAAGTTGTAGAAAAGAAAATTACAAAAACATATTGTTAACGTTCTTACATAAGATGAAGAATTCTTAACGACCAATTGATGAAATATTGAAGGCTGGTTAAGGTTCAGACCAAGCCCCGTTAACCTGCCTTCAATCTTTAATAGGGGAGTCGTACTCATCGTCGAAGCTCGAAAGCATATCTGCTGCTGATCTTCCGGGGAAAACTGCACCATGAGGACCAAGTAGCCGAGAATGGTTCCGAAGAGGCCCACGAGGAAGCGCAGGTCGAGCGGGAACAGCCCCCGGCGCTGAAGCGCACGCCCTTGGCGCGCAACTGCCACAGGAGCAGCGTGGCCTCCCACTCGGCCCTTCGCGCCGGCCCTTCACGGCCAGCAGCAGCGCGCACCCCGCGCCGTGGCCTCGCGCCCGCCGCCTTAGCCGCGTCGAGGTCGAACCAGCAACCCACGCGCCCGCCACCGCCATCACCACGTTCGACACACCAGACGCCGCCCATCATGAATGTTTCAACAGGATGAACTTTTTTGCCACGTCAGCACCATCGTGTACATCATTGAAGTTGTGGACGCTACCAAATACACGTACAGTAGAAACAAGATGGACCTGAAGATGTCTTCAATCAGAGCACAAATCTCCTGCATTTTTAAATTCAGTTTCCTTACGTCAAAGATTTTCGTCTCTATGTCGCATATTCATCTGTGGCACAGTTTGAGGCTTAGACAGTGTTCGGAAATATAATTATTCAATTGTAAACAATTTGCCTCATTATAGTTATTCCCAATCGAAATTTCAGTCTCAAATACGTCATTCAGTTGTACAGTTCTCGAAAAGATTCCAAGATGTCTTTATTTATTGTCATAAAATAGTTTACTAATCGGACAATGATATAAAAACGTGATTCCAGAAGCACATTACATAATAAAAGAATAACCAATGAAAAGCCGCGATGGCAAAAAAATTTAGGTTTCGATACTACTAGAATTGTAGAGAGGCTAATGCAGGAACACATAATTGTGATTTGCACTGCAATTACTGCAGGGCTCCTGATTATAAAAGGCGTGGGTTCGTCTTCATTCAGCAAACTCCCCACAAGCTCCAACAGTCGTAGCAATTTCTGCCATTTCTTACGGGTCGATTCGAGCGCTGAATGCAGAATGGTCCACATCGGAAATACGATGCCTAAAGATCAGCTGAGTAACGGACAATGCAGAAAATAAAATATAATTACCAAAATCTTGTCTGTCATCGTCTGGGTCTCTCTTCGTGTTCGCGATCAGTGTGAGGACGAACAATGTCGGATGGATGCATAAAGCGAAGACGGAAATAGCAAGGGCTACACGACTGCGCTCAAAGTGCAGAAATGTTTCAATATGAAGGGAGCTATGCCCAAAGCACTCGCAATACGCAGCATCGTCAGCAACCTCGCATACTTTGCGGGACTAAAGCTGAAACCATTTTCTTTTTGTTTCCTTTGATGCTACGTTTGATTCTTCTACGCAGTGTTTAATAACTATCAATACTCTTTTTTTCAACTTGTTATTTATTAAAAATGTATTGGATATGAGTTGCATCTAAGTAGTCCAACATTCTGCTATCAAAGAGAATTCACTCAGTCCGGTACCTTACAATGTAATGTGTGTGATTGTGCTATTTGTATTAAAATGTATTGGTTATGAATTGCATCTAGTAGTCCAATATACTGCTATCAATAAAGAGAATTCACTCAGTCCTGTACCTTATAATGTAATGGTACTTTCCTTGACAGTCATCCGAAAAAAATGTTAATTAATTAGTATCGCAAAAACCGCATTAGAATGAAGTATTCATCGTTACTCGTAAATATAATTTCTAAATGGTCAATTAATAAAGGCATTGCATTATTCTGAAAGCTTTTCTTATTTTGGTGTCTTTATTTGTACTTTCTCGCTATAGCTTACGTAGTGGAGAGAAAGTTATGTAATGCTGCGAAAAAACGGCGAATTCTCGACAAAAACTCTTATTTCAAGATTCTGGTAACGAAAAAGTGGATAAATACAATTTAGAAAATTACTCAAATAATATTTATCTAACATATGACAATATGTATATCATTGGATTCGTCTTTTTACACTCTGCATGATATACTAAACTAGTAGTGCAACAGAATGGCACAGACTTTCTCGTAGTAAAGTGTTATAATTTCCTTGGTGGGGACTAGTTTTACTGTCTTGCCCCATTCTCTTGCCAGCAGTCATCTATCACTGCCCAAAGTACATTGTTTAATTTTTTTTCATCTTTTCGGTTTTTTAATAGTTGAAATATTACTTAAATAATATTAAAAAGAGTCTAAATAGCAGTTTTCATTGAAAAATTGTATGCCTAATGTGGTGCCTAATGCGATGCTTAATGCTTAATTACCACAAATGTCATTTAAGCGTTACTGTAAATGCTAAATTTAAAGCTCTTTTTCACAGGAATTTATAGAGTTTCGAAAAACTTCATTTAAAGTCATTTAAAGCACTTTCACTTACAAGTGCAAAAATGTATACAAATCGGTGGAAATGTGCATATTAACGACGTTAGAGATGTTTAAAAAAATTACAATTGAGTAAATTTTGAAAAAACCAAAGAATACACCAAAATTAACTTTACATCATAGTAAACAGTGCAATTTGCACTAACCGTTGGGAAAGTTTGAAGAAAAATTTGGAGCAATTTTTGAGAAAATGGCATTTGAACGTTCCTCAAAATGCGGAAATTTGGGTTCATTTTCACAGAAAACTATTGAGTTTTCCACAAATTTTATATGAAATTATGTAAAGCACTTGTACTCATAAATACAATAATGTGAACAAATTGTCAGTAATGTAAATACTAACGACGTGAGATACGAGTTAAAAAATTTAATTTTTTTAATTTTTTAAAAAACAAAAGAATAGAGCACTATGGCGTTTTTGTTTTTTATACAGTACTTTTAACACTTTCCATACCAAAAATTCAAAGAAAAAAATTTGGAGCTTTCTTTGAGAAAATCTTTTTTGTGTTGTTTTTTTAAATGCAAATTTTGCAGGGTCTATTGCAGGAAAACTTCTAAATTTACCAAAAAATCTACATGACCTTAAAAAATGTACATAACCTTAAAAAATTTAGAGCCAGTTTTTAGAAAATGGCGTTTGCGCGATTCGGAAAATGGAGAAATTTGAGCTCATTTTCACAGAAAACTGTGGAGTCTTCGAGAAAATTAAGAAGACATTATTTAAAGCTCATGTCCATATAAATATAATAATGTGAAGAAATTGCCTCTACTGTAAATATTACCGACGTGAAAAACAAGTAAATATATTTTAGTAATTTTTGAAAGAACTCAAGAATATAGCAATATGGTGTTTATATCAACATTTGGCACTACCTCTACCAAAAATTTAAAGAAAAAATTTGGGCAGTTTTTGAAAAAATCTTGCTTTTGTTATTTTTGAAAATTGCAAATATTGCACGCCCTATTGCACAAAAGCTACTAAACTTTTAAAAACAAATGACATGATATTAATGAAAAAAGTGTTTATGGACAATAAATTTCATTTGAAAGAATAATCTCCGTCTCTCAATTTTGTATTTGTAGGAAGACGCCGAAAAAATTCAGACACATGCAATTTTCAAAAATTCAGAGTTAACCGTGATAATTGGACCTATGCCACCTTTATAAGTGCATTCTACTCTATTCTTACAAGAAATTTAAAGAAAATACTAGAAGCCGTTTTAGAGAAAACATTTAAAATGTCTGAGGGGATTCATGTAAAGTACCCCCAAATTTTAGAGAATTATTTTCAAAATGTCAAAGCTTCAACTAGAGCCAGATAGACAGGAGTTTCTTGAATCTGGAAAAGGTCGTACGTGTAATTTAGGCGCTAGTAGTGTTGACACACGGATCTGCGGACCGATAGACGGACGTTTTGAAAAGAAACCAACACTTTTCCGGTACCCAAAAGTGTGTATTTACGTTGAAATCTCGAAATCGATTTTCTTCAGCATTACATAACTATATACTACGTATATTACTCCATATATACGTATGTATCCGAGAAAGTAGAAATCACAGTTACCTCAATATCTCCTAAAATACAAGTGATAAAATACAAACGAATACATGGATCAATTAGCCCCATTCCCTCATTCACTTCCCTGAAAACTGCATTGCAAAAACTTCACCCGTTCAAAAACTTCAGGAGGTGCTAAAGTTACATGACTCATACTGTATACTTTCCCAATTTGGGTTTTCGTGGGAAATTTTTTTTGTTGCTGTTGACTAGTTTGGGGCATGCATAATACAACGTTATAATTATTTCCCAGTTCAAATATTATTACGCCGGCTAGTATTATATTGTATTTAACGTTAAAGATATTATTCTTGGGCACAGACTACTTACCACTTATGTTGTCGTATGTGTTCATACGAAGCGAGAATTTTGAGAGTTTATTAAAAATTAAGCCTTTTTATGAAAAAATAATATAACATTTATTTCTTTTACATTATCCGGCAAAACTTGTTAAAACTTTGAGCTCATTAGTTACTGATTTTTAATCATATTAAACAATAACCGGTTTCTTTACGCAATTTCAAATAAATGATCATTTTTAGACTATTAAAGTTATTTTCGAAGTACACGGCTTTATAGTCGTCCTTGTCACTATCAAACGATGTCTTTGAGCGGTCTTCGTGCTTCTCGGGTGTATAGCGTAAATGGCTTTATAGTCGTCCTTGTCGCTATCAAACGATGTCTTTGAGCGGTCTTCGTGCTTCTCGGGTGTATAGCGTAAATGGCTTTATAGTCGTCCTTGTCGCTATCAAACGATGTCTTTGAGCGGTCTTCGTGCTTCTCGGGTGTGTAGCGTAAATGGCTTTATCGTCGTATTTGTCGCTTCCAGACAATGTCTTCGCGCGGTGGTAATTAATCTAGTGTGGTAATTAAGTACACTACCACATTAGGGCGGTAAAGTGCTTTATTACAAAACTGATTATAATGGCATAGTGCTACTTGGCATTATGGCAACTAATTATAATGGCATAATAAAATTTTACGTAAGCAAAATCGATAAAAGGATATTTAAGCAATCGTATCAAATTCACATTGTTGTTACACACCGACCCTTGAATTGTACAATCCCAAAGAAAATAAATTAAAAAAATATTTCTTTATAATTTTGAAATTCTTTATATTACCATTGAGAGTAGTTTTACTGAGGGAGTAGGCGTTAGTTCTGAAGTTCTTCTCATACCTAAGTGACAGCTTGGAATCACTGCTCTACTCTGTGATTTTATGGTTGTTTGGGTCGTCAATATACCCGCTTTATCATCGCTATCCACACACTCGAATCTCTCATTGATGGGTGTATGGAAAGGCGCCATTTACAGTCCCCACTCGCAAGTAGATTTGATGAATGTTTCCTGGAGAGAACTTTTCTGCGAGGTCCAAGTTATAAGAAAACGTTTTAAAGTAGTACCACCTACGAAAGAATCTCACTGATCGCATTAACAATACCTACAGCGCCCCATATCCATATTACAGGCAGCATCAAAAGCGTCTCCCACAACTGTCGTTTAAATAACCTTTCACGACGTCCGTTGACTGTTCTTCCAGAACTGTCAATTAACATTGTTTGTTGACTGCTGAAATATTGTAACTGAATAGTGCTAGCACATTTAAGACCACGATGCGCCTTCCATCCAAATATTGATCTCACTGATGGCCACCCGTGAACAAACCATTAACTTCCAACGCTCGGGAGTAGATTTGCTGCACGTGTGATGGAGTTAACTACACTGCATGGTCCAAGAAGATCAGGATTCATTGCAATACATCTAGTATTTAATCACTTATCACACCTGCAAAACCCACCACACATTACCACGACAGTTAGTGAACGTTCTCAGAACAGCTGAAGCATTTCAATCAGCCAGGGTAATCCGACGCCTGACATAAACACATCAAAATAACTCATGACCTCGCCAGAGCGAGCGATTAACTACGGCCGATCGCGAGCAGATCTTCTGCACCTCTTCTGGACAGAACCTCCAGGACAGATACTCCAGAACTGCACCTCCAGGACAAAGCAGTTCGGAATGGTCTCGAACAGCCCTACGAGGAAGCCAAGTGCAGCGGGAACAGCCCGTTGATGCTAAAGGGCACCGCTTGCTCCGCGTCTGCCGCAGGAATAGATGTGCTTCTCTCAAGATCAGCAGCAAGGCCAATCCGAGGCTTCCGACGTTCCACGTCCGTGTTCAGGCCAGAGTGGTAGAGTCAGACTCCCAAGTTTTGGGCTCCGCCCAGCACCACGTTCGTCAGCGTGGTCAAAGTATTCGACGCCACTACGGTCGATTCCATGCGGAAACCCATTATAATTTTGTAGGGCATAGATGTCAATTGATTGATTTTTTAGTTTTTTCGGGCGCATCAACGGCTTTGGTCATTAGTCCAGTAAGTGTAGTGCATATTTTATTTCTTGGGAGATGGCGGTGAACTTCCCCCACTGGATGGCGAGATCCGGGGCCGACCTACCGTCCACTAGTTGGCTTTCCCCCTAACAAGGGCTCTCTCACCAGCGGGGCACCGCCCCAGCCGGGACAATTACTAGGCTCCCGACCGGAATTTGACCTACCTGAAAAGCTAGTGTCGAAAACCCTGCCACTGCCAGGACTCGAACATAGAACCTCACGGTCAAAGGCGCTGCAGTGACATCAGTTGATGCACTAAGATACCACTCCCCATTATAGATATCAATGACAGTCCCACGTCTTTCATGTACTTCGAACTCCCGGGAGCGGTTCAGTCGCTGTCTGGAGGAGAATTCTAGCGGCCGGCTGCTCTGATTGGTAGTTTTCCGTGGTTTCTCCGATCAACACCAAGCGAATGCCGGAGCAATACCCTACCAAACGGGCCACGGATGGCGCGCGATCGGTCCTTCCTCTTCCTTGTCCCATCCTCTCCCCTTACACACGCACTTACACCAACATGCACTATACTACCATATATTCCGGGAGCCCGGTCGGGAGCTTAGATCTTGTCCAGACTGGGGCGGTGCCCCGTTGGTGGGAGAGTCCTGGTTAGGGGGAACTCCACTAGCCGACGGTAGGTCGGCGCCGGATCTCGCCATCGAGCGGAAGATCACCGCCATCTCTCGAGGGGGAAATCATACACCATACTAACGGGACTAATGAACAAAGCAGTTGACGATCCCGGAAACACGAAAAAATCAATCAATCAATTGAACTCACTGTTGACCTCTCGTGATCGAGCAATTCACTGCGGCCGCTCGCGAGCAGATTTTCTGCACATCTTCCGGAGAGAACTGCACCGCCAGGACCAAGTAGCCCAGAACGCTCCCGAACAGCCCGACGAGGAAGCGCAGGTCGAGCGGGAACAGCCCACCGGCGGTGAAGGGCACGGGCTGAGCACGCAGCTGCTGCAGGAAGAGCGTTGCCTCGTGCTCGGCCGCGGGCCGCCCCCTCACGGCCAGCTGGAGCTCCGTTGCTACTCCGCCGCCCACCCCCGCCGCCGTGCCAGCTCGGGTGGCCGACCCGGCTACCCACGCGCCCGTTGTGCACATCCACACATCCGTCAACGACGCCACCGCCGAAGCCATTATTTCCCACCCGACCACGTCTAACCGTATGCAAAGGTATACCATGGTTATCAATGCTACCACGAGATACGCGTAGGTTAGGAGTATAATAGGACTGAAAATGTCGTCAATTAAACTACACATCTTTTGCGTTTTTAAATGCATGTCGCGCAATCTGCAGATTTTGGTTGTAACGTCGAGAGTATCGTTAACGGTGGTTGAGTTCTGGTTATGCATATAAATTCGGCTCTTCAATCGTTTATTTTCTTCTCTTGACTTTGAAATAATAAATTCAAGAGCATCAACATTCTGAATATATTTCAGAATTTGGAAGATATTATTGTTTATTGTGTAGAAATAAAACCTCACTAAAGCGACAAGCACGTAGAAGAGATGATTCATGGCGCCCATTATGTAATGCAGAATGGTCCAATGAAAAACAAGTGTAAAGTGCAGTTGCGGTGACTGCCATACGAGAAACGCAACAATACAGAGGCACATACCGATGAAAGTGAAGTGTAACGAAATTACTCCCGAACGTCTGGTTGTGAAAGGAAGCGTGGAGTTATCGACAGACAGGGAATTCCGTACATTTTCCAGTAGTCGTAGCAGTTCTTCCCACTTGTTACGAGTTGATTCCAATGCGAAGATTGGAACAACCCACATAGGAATTGCAACGCCAATTACTTGCGCAGTAATGGGTAAGGTGAAAACCATAAAATCATTGTTCGAATGAGTGACTTCAGCGTTTGAACCTACCAATGCTGTGATAACGAGGAGTATGGGATGAATGGAGCACGCAATGGCTGAGACAAAAAGAGCAGAGCAGGTACGCTCTGTTCTCAGATGCTGTTTAAACGAGAATGGGATAACGCCCAATACCCTCGTATTTTGCAACAGCGTCATCAATCCTCGCAGGCTGTCTGGAACTTTCTCAGATGCCATTTTCCCCTGCTGCTGATTGTATGTGTGATGTTTCTTGTTATACATTAGATTCATATGAAATGTTCTAATACATATTTTAGAAAGCTGATTGTTTTTAACGCAGAATTGTTCGGCAGATTAATCATGTAGTTTTGAAGAATGAAACTGGAAGAAATGTTAGAGTGAAAATATGTATTTTAATATTACAAACACTTCACTTTTTACAAAATAATGCACACATGAAAATAGTGTTTTAAAAACACTTAATGTTATGTTATACCTGATGTCCTCGATCATACTAGAATACATTTTCCAAAATGTGGTGTATTAAATTAGTTTTATAGTGGGTTTAGCTGCAAACCTTCTACACTTTGCAAGTATTTGTGACATTCTAAAGAAATTTAGTTCTAATTCCATTAGACAGTATTTTTAATTTTCTACATCATCAATTTCTGATATGATTTGATGAAATATTCATAACCATTTCGAACTTGTAATAATTACGTTGTCTTCACATTAGCCTTAGTATGTTATTTCAAGTTAATATATTAATCAATATGTCGAAGAGACTAAAAGGTTCATCAAATTAATTTGAAAGTTAATAATTCAGAGTATTGTGTTCCGTCTGAAATTAGACCATTAAAACAGTTGGCGTCATCCAAGTATGGCATGAGATATTTATAAGAAAGACAGGTAATGCGCTTAAAATATTTAATTAGAATTTGTCTACCATTTTACTTGCTTGTAATCGTACGTATATACGGAGTAATACTGACAGATTAGATTTATCACTACTTCTGCAATTAAGTCTGAATACCTGTTGGCAGAATACAGTAGCTCAACTTTACAGATGTTAACAAAATTTACAGACTTTACAAATTAACATTAACATTTCACCGTGCAAGCTTTCATCGTACTCCACCTCAACATACTTCACTTTACTTTACTTCACCGCACTGCACAACAATGATCCAAACAGAAATATACTTATCGAGGCACGGTCGGCGTAGGTAATATCAGTACAACAATCCACAATATTCGGCGCTCTATCACAAAATCGTACTCGATCAGAGTCCACCAGACTGCCTGCTCCATTGCCCGATGCTCAATAATAATAATAATAATAATAATAATAATAATAATAATAATAATAATAATAACTAGTGAGAACCCATCAAAATTTTACGGTGTGATCTGAGATAAATGTAAAATACTGTGCCCAGATTAATGTTCACAATATGTTGCATTGTTTGAATCTTCAGGGTATAACGAAAATATTCTATGATGAGTTCCCAAAATTTTGAACACGTATGACCCATGACCAGGAGGCAATGCAATATCGGCACCAAATTATACAAAAGAAAGAGCACTATTATACTGGCGGATATTATTTATAAAATTTTCTGATGTGTCATAATCTCCTATAAACAACTGTTTGATTTCTTCTGGCATATTGCTCGAAGGTAAACTTATTTGCCCATTTTAGCAACACAGAGTAAACTCATTTACAGAATTTCTCTCACATGGGAAGTACAAAGTAGAACGAAACTGACATTTCATAGACAATGACCCAACAGGAAACGAAATGACCTCACTATCACGACACATACGCTGACTTTCGCTTTCCCTGCTCTCAGTCAATGTACAACGTTTGCGTCTTTTTGGGCGCGTGGGCAACGATTCGGAATACGACATAACCTGTGAACAACTTCACTACTTCAGTACAACCGAACGAAACCCAATGTCCGAATGTTCTCTACAAAATACACTACAAAAGGAAATACATGCAAACTGCCATCACCACAATGCAATTATTACACTAAAACAAAACCCTTGACGAATTGTGAACAAATCTCAACAATCAAAACAAAACATCAAGCAGCGCCACCATGAAGCGGCGGGGACTCACATCTATCGACTCATGTATATCCATTTTGAAACAGCCACCCTTTGGAAGAAAACAATTGACTATTGATAAGCGCACCATTAAAGAAATATTTAATTAATTAATTTACACACTAAATGTTGGTGAATCAACACAAACAATATCTGATGACACATCTAGGGATCACATTCTTTCATTTAAAGGAAAAAATACTACAATCGGTTCAGTAGAAGCTCTAAACGAAACCATGGCAGAATACCTTATTTTTTTAAATATATAGATAATAATACTAATAATAATAATAATAATAATAATAAAAATAATAGTAATAATAATAAATTGTCTTTATTTGTTGCGGCGCTGAGACCTTGAGACCTTCTCTTCCTCCTAACCACTTTAATAAACTTACAATTTTAAAAATTACTGTTGAGGTGTCCAGATGTAATTAATATTAACTGACATTTCATGTCGCAAAGAAAAAAATCAATTTGTGGCTACCATCTACATTAATTTATCTGTGCGAGCCAAATGAATTTTTTGTTTATTATTGAAATATTGAGAAATGGAAGGAGTTGATGTAAGGAACATCATGAGATAAAAAAAGAGCTCCTACTTATTCCACTTAGAATCTATAATTCTAAATTCGCCCGATATGTTAGTTGTCATTACCCAATAATGCCTCAACTGTGAACAATAAAAAAAGGGATATATTTTAAATTTATGTCTAGAATGCAATACTAGGGACCATCCCAGCATACGCCTAAGTGATTGAGTACACCCAGAAGAAACCTCAATCAGGATGGCGGTTAAGGGTCGAAACATTGAGAGCAAGAAATATTAATGTTGAGAGTGCAAACAAAATAAAATGGAATATTATTAGAATAACAGTATGGTATTAGTGTCGTCATAGTGTGCTCCTAACATTCGTCTGGCGACGTCATCACAAGACATTTCCATGCTGGATCGAATTCAACTGTTGTCGAGATCAGAAAGCGACATCCTGTTCTCATCAGTAATTTTCCGTGGGTTTTCCTCTCAATATCACGCGAATGCCCTAACAGACGGTTCACGGACTTTGCGCGATATTTCCTACCTTTTCAGCGTCCTATTTTCATACTTTACGCACAGTTACACTCACATGCGCTACACTACCACACATGCCGGGAGACCAGTCAGTATGTTAATTTAATTATGAATACAGAAAAAAATGAGCGTCTTTTTTCAAGGATTGTTAACAAAAGTATTCGCTCCGATGTAATAAAATATATTTTTAAAGGCCAAATCACCAATAAATTTGGGCTCTTATCGCTCATCATGTCCTTCGTCTGGAATAATTCTTCATGCCACAAAAACATGGAGAACGAAAATTTGAGCAACTAGATTTCCCACTGAATTCTAGAAGACGTGCACAGATAATGAAGTTACATCCACTTGCAACAATATGGTTTATTTAAATTGAATTGCATAGAAGTGTAGAAGTGTATCAACTATGGGTCATGAAATGGTGCCATTAAACATTTAAACAATTAGAAAAAAGTGAGAGAATCCAAGAATAAAAAGACAGTGAAACATATTCTGCACTAAAACGTTCTCATCTTCATGAACTCTCAGTGACAATATGCGTATTTTAAAGGACTACTTGGGGATTTCGTCAAATGATTGTGTCTGATTGTACACTTTGAAGAAATTAAATTCTCTGGTGTAATGTGATACATGTCTACGTTAACGCGAACTGTGCTGATCATTCCAATAAGCTGAACAGTTCAAGCTCGCCGCTCGCCAGCAAGCCTGCTGCACAGTATCTGTAGAGAACTGCACTGCGAGGACCAAGTAGCCGAGAATGGTTCCGAAGAGGCCCACGAGGAAGCGCAGGTCGAGCGGGAACAGCCCCCCGGCGCTGAAGCGCACGCCCTTGGCGCGCAACTGCCACAGGAGCAGCGTGGCCTCCCACTCGGCCCTTCGCCGGCCCTTCGCGGCCAGCAGCAGCGCGCACCCCGCGCCGTGGCCCGCGCCCGCCGCCTGGGCCGCGTCCGAGGTCGAACCAGCAACCCACGCGCCTGCCGCACCGACCGCAACGGTCATCACACCCCCGATGGACATCACAGTTATTTGGAAAAACTGTACTTGGTACCGCGTTGCAAGCACTATTATGTACAGTAAGCCAGTCACAAACACCACCAGATATGCGAACGACAGAAGCAGAATCGGCCTGAAAATGTCTTCGATCAGGGCACAAATCTCTTGCGTTTTTAAATGCATTTTCCGAATGTGACCGATTTTCTCTCCAATGTGAAATTCATCTGTGACAGCATTCGTTCTGTGCCATTGTTCGCATTTACGATTATTTATTTGTGTACGATGTGACATTTTGCAGTTTCTCTTCGAAACTTCAGTCCCAAGTACGTCATTCAACTGCACAGTCCTTGAAAGTTCCAGGAGGCCACTATTTATTCTGATAATGTATTGCCTTGTTAGGCGAACAAGAACGTAAAAGAGGTGAATACAAAAGCACATTATGTAATACAATATCGACCAATGAAGAGCAAATAAGCTCGTTGACTTATTTAACATTGTCAGAAGTGTAAATGCACCACTGGAGAAACACATGAACACGATTTCCACCGCAATCACTCCAGGACGCCTAATTGTGAAGGGTGTGCTTGAATCTTTATTCAGCGCATTCCCCACAAGAACCAATAGTTGTAGAAGTTTCTGCCATTTCTTGCGGGTCGATTTGAGCGCCGAATGCGGAATAACCCACAACGGAATGAAGATGCCTAAGATCTGCGATACAAAAGGGAACGTGAAGGCGAAAATATCGCTTCTAAAATGGAATTTGTTTTCGTCTGTGATCAAAAGTGTGACGGCGAACAATGTTGGATGAATGCAGAAAGCGATGACGGAGACAGCAAGGGCTGGGCGACTTTGATCAAGACGTATAGGCTGTTTTAATTGGAACGGGGCCATGCCCAAAGCTCGTGCAGTTTGCAGCATCGTCATCAACCCTCGCATAGCTCGCGGGAATAAAACTGAAGCCATTTTATGAGAACTTACTATGCTAATTTTTTTACTTTTAATATCAGTTTGGATGAAGTAACATATTTTAAACCGCCTGAAGATGTAAAGTCAAGACGATGCATACATATTATCTGTGTAAAACAATACTTTTGAACACTTAGTAAGGAAAATTTAGCAATAAAATTAGTAAAACCTTAAAAATACATGTTCGTACGACGTTGGAGTAAGTTCAATTCAAAATATATTATTACAACTTTTATATCCCTTTTTAATAAGATCTTCATACATGAAACACCTTCAGAACGTCTTTAACATCGCCTAGCATTGAAGGCGTTCATTTGTGAATCTTCTAAAATAAAGACGTTTTCGCATCAATCATTGAAAAAATAAATTAGTTTGGGAATAAGCTTATGAATTATTCATTAGTACAGTAAATTATTCATTATAGATCAGGGAAATTAGCTGTATGTTTTAATTAATAATAATTGTAATGGCGTGTTTTGGAAGCCTCTCCAGTCTAAACAAGTGTTTTTAGTTTACGAAAACATGTTTTCTCAAATTCATTAATTTATCATATTTCATTAGTAAGAATGTCTTTTGGCAATACAGTAAATGTTCAAAAGCTTGTTGTGACAGGCATTCATTAGTGGGAGACCATTATTGAAAGTGTGTTATAATGATCAATAAGTACTAAATCGAGAATAAAACAGTTCGTAATGACTTGTCAAGCGTTGACAATTATAAATTCCATTGCGATGTTAATTAGCAAAATTTCTGTACCTTTTCTGAGTTTGCTTATTTCTAATACTGGTCGGCTGATCTGATGAAAGTGTATTCCGGCATTTTAGATTGTTTAGAATGTTTAAAGAAATTAGCATTACAGTTACAGTTGACCACATAGTAATATACCTTTCCGCGAGCCTGGATATTTCATTTTTACATTCTACGTCTGCCACGTATATTTAAAGGCATGAATTAAACAACTTTTCTTGCACGATCCCTACTTAGTAAAGAGAAATTTATGTAATGCTTCAGCAGGTAACGGCACTTTTCCAGCAGAACTACTGGCGATCCAACAGCACATACTTACTCACATTATTTAAATTTTCCTATTTTCAAAACTTTAAAGTGATCAACTAATAAGAGACCTATGCCATTTCTTTAAGGGTTCCATGTCCTAGACGTGAAAACAATTTGAAGAGAAAAATTAGAGCTGTTTTTGATGAAATGTTTTGTTTATAAATTGCATTAACTCGAAACACAATTTACGCAAAAAATCCTTATTTTTCTAAATATTGCACAAGTTCTTTCTAATTGTCATTATAATTTAGAACAAATTTTGTTTAAGACAAAAATCTTTATCTTGAAAATTTATTTTCGCAATGTTAATATTTTAAATATTGCTTTTATTTCACGCCAATTGATTGAATTTTTCGTGTTTCCGGGCGCGTCAACTTCTTTGGTCATTAGTCCCGTTAGTGTAGTACTTGTTTTTTCTTGGGAGAGGGCAGTGATCTTCCCCCACTGGATGGCGAGATCCGGCGTCGACCTACCGTCAGCTAGTGAGGTTTCCCCCTAACCAGGACTTTCCCACCAGTTAGGCACGGCCGCAGCCGGGACCAGCTCTAAGCTACCGACCGGTCTCCCGGAATGTGGTAGTGTAGTGTATGTTAGTGTAAGTGTGTGTGTGTGTGTGTGTGTGTGTGTGTGTGTGTGTGTAAGGGGTGAGGATAGGACAAGGAAGAGGAAGGACAGATCGCGTGCGGTCCGTGGCCCGTTTGGTAGGGTACTGCTCCGGCATTCGCCTGGTGTTGATCGGAGAAACCACGGAAAACTATCGATAATAGCAGCCGGTCGCTGGAATTCTCCTCCAGACTGAACTCGACCTAGCTGGAAAGCTAGTGTCGAAAATCCTGCAGCCGTCGGGACTCGAGCCTAGGACCTCCCGTTCAGAGGCGCTGCAGTGACATCAGTTGATGCACTGAGTCACCGCTCCCGGTTCCCGCAAATGTACGTAAAAACTGCTTCCTATTGGACTCTTCGACTCAAGGAAATGACGGCTCTTCATTCTTTGCGAGAACGGCTACCCAAGTCGTCTCTAGGCGTGTTAGCGACGTGTTGCTTCAATCACGAGGTCTAGTGAAAACGCTTAGAACTACAGAAGAGCTAAAGAAGCGATATGGAGGAGTTGGTACCCTTCATCTGATTTTAAGCAGAAATGTGTGGCAGACAGAAGAGAATTTCCCACGCAAGAGGAAGCAAGCCTTGAATATGTTGCTATGTTCTAGGGACGTCAGACATATTCTTCTAATATTTTTTAGTAAGGTCAATAATGGTTTAGTTCTTGTTTTATAAGAACTCTTGTGCATATTTGTTTTTCCAGAAATTTATGAAAAAGTGATAATATCGTAGGCGAAGGATAAAGTGTTAAAATCCTGTGCAGAGACTAAAAAGTTACTCTACTCACTGACTTTATCCACAATAAACTTCGTATGTTGCATCGACGTTCACACATGATCCACAGGCAGTAATTTTAAGGTAAGCGTAAAGTATGATGTATAGAGAAGAGTACTTACTGGAGTAAAGTGAAAACCTAAATAATGTTTATGCAAAACATTTGTAATAATATACTAATACCTGGGGCCTAGCAGTACGCTGACCTCACATCAGAGGAACTTGCAAGTGTGTCGGTGTCTAGGTAAGGTGGAATATGCGTTCCATCGAGACGTAAAGAATAACCGGCTCTCGCGTGAATAAAAGTCCTTGAAAAAAAAATTCTAACCTGACATATTGAATTTCCAAATTTGAAAATTCAACCACATTTCTTCAATCCATCGTTCAAGAAAAGTTGCGTGAGTAGTATTTCATGCTTGGTGATAACGTGTTCAAATGGACACGGCCCCGAACACATTATGTGCAGGTGTGAAGAGGGCGTAGAATGGTCGTTCTCTTGAGAAAGGACGCATGTATTCATTCTCAAAGATTATTGTCACGAGCACACGTAAGCGGTTGGTGATGTGCGATCGGATTTTCAGTGTAGGCTGGGTATTAGGTAAATGATAGTGACCTGGGGATTTGTTTAGTTTGAAGTTTGAGAGCTTAATCTTGTGTAAATTGTAATGTTAAATTGTAATTGGGAATTTTATCAATTGCGAGATATACGTTAGGGTCGCTCCGTAGATGGAAGAACTTTCCAATAAGTAGCTGGATACAGTCAGTCGCGAGGAGGTGTTTCATACGAAACACAGATAGGGAAAGTCGTGGCCGCGTAGTATTAAATTTATGAGAATATTATGTCCAATTATAGCAATCGTTGAGAACATTCTGAAACTTTTTTTATTTAGAAAAGGACGCGAAAATTGGTACACCAAGAATTCCATGGACAATATTCTGCTAGTCAACCGAGATGCCCACGATGAAGATTACGAACGTAATTACGAGCGTAAGCTTACGAACTATAGTCAAACCCGTACGGTGTTAAAAGGTTTCAAAGTGAAAATTAATTCACATAAAATCCAAAGAAATTTGATGTACAGATTATTAGAATAAATATTAAATTTTTATTGTTGAAAAAGGCTGATAATTTATAGTAGTCGCCATCAATCTAGTAATTGATCTTAATCAATAGAACTTCCAGTAATCGTGATTCTGTATAGAATTATACGTTCACATGCAACAGGTAAGGAGTGTGTGTTGTGTGTCGAACCAATGGTTAAGTTGAGAGTAAAATTCAATAAATTAATGTTGCAAAATTTCACAAATAGTTAGATCACCGCGGAATGTGGTAAATATTTATCACAAATCTACGCAAACACCGCTGCTCTCGGTCATTAAGTGACGGCCTTCGGCCTCTGAATAGTCTGTGGTGAGAGATTATGCCTAACAGTAGGTGTTCTCAGTACACTCTTGACACTGTGTATCACGGAATATTGAATTTCGAAATGGAATGTACCATGCACCTAGCTCCAACTACCATTCCGCGTTCAAAATCTGTTGATTCCCGCACCCGTTGATTCACTTCAGAAATCAATTCACGTGAATCACTTCAGTTTAACTGAAAGCTCTGCCAATGCACTGGCCTTTTTGTACATTTTAAACGCCATATTTCTGTCATACGTGTAATTGCACATTTATATCCCAAGACTTTTGTTACTTCAACACATATACATGTGTTATACACTTCTTTACTTACAAATTATGTCAAGTAAGTTCCTGTTCCATAAAGTAACACGTAAATAGCAAACATTTAATGGCGGACGGCGTCTGCCTTGTATCCTTGCTGACTCATAGCGTCAGTAGAAGTCATAAGCATTGATTCGCTGAATGTAGAAATTCAGTCGGTATGCAAAAAAAACTGAAATATTTGTATTTTTCTGCCAAAATCGAGTTTCATTACTTTTGAATTTTTCACGAGTTTCTGAGTATCTCAAGAAAGTAAAGACACCTGTCACATGGCCGGAAGGTGCATAGTTTTTTTCAATGTCTGCGTGTATTGAAAATTACTGTTACATATGTTTTTGTATTTTCTCCGTGTTCTTGGATGGCAACCAAAACCGTAGATATCTCTCGGAAGGTCCATAGAACTTTTTCAATTTCTGCGAGGATTGGAAAGTAATAAAATAAGATATTTTTCAAATACAGACGGGATAGATCCCTATGATAAAACGAATTATTTGGATAATGCTAGATAACGTTACTAAAGAAGCTAACCTGTCATAGCACAGGTATTTATTTAACACAATTATCTAAACCATAGCAGGCGTACAAGGCAGTTACCAGGGCTTTCCATAGATTCTTTACACCAACACCAATAACTTAATATTTTTCGTGTTTGATTGAAAAAATATTTAATAGTAGTTTATGCAATTAGTTTATAATGTTAAGCTTTATTGCATGAGTACATGTTTTGAAAACGAGCGACGTTAGGAGCGAGTTTTCAAATTTGTACGAATGCAATAAAGCAACATTATAAACGAGTTGCATACGCTATTTTTTTGTATAACAGGATTATAAATTTACAAGAGAATCAACCTTAATTTTGCGAAACAACTTTCTTCTGACGTCTCGGGTGCTTGACATCCAACGCCCTCTGGAAATCAAATTCAAGATTGTTGACATCCGTGCGTGAAAACGGTGGTCGGCTGTTCCGTCTTCTTCTACCTCCCCACGATTCTCTCGCTACTATTGGCTGAATGTGTGATGACGTCATGTCGCGTTTAATAATGGCGATGACGTCATGTAACGTGCGATAATATACTGGATTATGCACGATTCGGGGTATCGAAAAGGGTCGTTTATAATGCTGGTATACAAAAATAGTAGTTTATGCAATTAGTTTATAATGTTAAGCTTTATTGCATGAGTACATGTTTTGAAAACGAGCGACGTTAGGAGCGAGTTTTCAAATTTGTACGAATGCAATAAAGCAACATTATAAACGAGTTGCATACGCTATTTTTTTGTATAACAGCATTATAAATTTACAAGAGAATCAAACTTAATTTCGCGAAACAACTTTCTTCTGAGGTCTCGGGTGCTTGACATCCAACGCCCTCTAGAAATCAAATTCAAGATGGCATTGTTGACATCCGTGCGAGAAAACGATGGTCGGCTGTTCCGTCTTCTTCTACCTCCCCACGATTCTCTCGCTACTATTGGCTGAATGTGTGATGACGTCATGTCGCGTTTAATAATGGCGATGACGTCATGTAGCGTGCGATAAAATACTGAATTATGCACGATTCGGGGTATCGAAAAGGGTCGTTTATAATGATGGTATA
This sequence comes from Teleogryllus occipitalis, assembly GCA_011170035.1. NCBI lineage: Eukaryota > Metazoa > Arthropoda > Insecta > Orthoptera > Gryllidae > Teleogryllus > Teleogryllus occipitalis. The sequence continues at coordinate 122,424 of BLKR01001849.1, read as the reverse complement.
CAAAAAACATATTTACGTGCAACATACTGACTAGAAACTGGAATACTGGGGCTGACAAAAATACGATTTAATCAAGGAGTTGGCTCAATGATAGGTACTAGAAACAGATTCAATATTTGAAAGATTTGTTTTTCAAAAAAATGTAAACCGGTTTGCAATATTAATATTTTTATTGCTTTTAAATAACACACATTGTGGTTAATAGTTTTAATTACAAAGAAATTATTAAATGTAGTTAAAAATAAAAAAAAAGTTCATTTTTATATATTTTCTCTCAGTGTTCGTGATATCAGCAAAAAACTAATGCACAGTTAAGCTTTTTTGAAGGTTACAAAGGAAGATAAAGATTGTGTTTACGGAATCGCTAGTTGACAGATAGTTTTGAAAGTCATGTCTATAACAATTCTTTGAATTAAAAGATAACAAAGAAATATTCTTTTTATATAATATAAAACCATGAAAACCATGAAAATATATTTTGTTCTCAATAAATAATTTACCTTTCAGTGAAATCTCATCAAAATCGGTTTGGCCAGTTCTGAAATTAGGTCGGAGGGACAAGCAAAAAACTATAAGAATAATTTAATAGGTTTTATATCGTGTAAATAACCGTATGATATTATAAAAAGACATTTATTTTTATAAATCACAGGGATTCTCCAATTTTACTCTTATAGATAAAGAACCGTAAGAAGAAGAAAGTATTTTAACCATAACAGAACAATATTTATTTGATTGGCATTTTTGTATTTTCCGAACTGTTGTATAACAACATGCTAATGTTATAAAAATGTAACACGAATATAGTGTATAATAAACAATATTACCATTATGAATAATAATGAGTCAATGTATTTTGTAATTTTGTTTATTTGTGAAAAACACTTTATTGAAGACTGAAAATGGCACAACCACTAGACAAGTCAAGTATATTTATAATTTTTTGACTAATGATTTGTTTTCCCTCTGAGATAAAAAGAGTAAATGTAAAAATTTGACTAATTTTGTTCTAAGTAAAGAACAAACATTTGACAATGTTATGAGTTGCGATATATAATTCGTGGAAACAAATTTTCAATTAATCTTGCCAAAGTGAGAGGAAAATAAGTAGAGTTTTTCAATAAACATTATAGTCTCACTTGCTGGGTGACTTTTTTTTACTTCATATGCAACCGTATGGTTTATAGAAATAGATTTGGAGAGAAGGGTATAGAAAGAGTGTAGAAATATACAAGTGAACTACACTAATGAAAATGTACCCATAAAAATTAAATGATCAGGAAAACGAGGCAGTTAAGAAAGATGGTAAAATAGTTAAACTATATCACAAATCATACAAATTGTGAAAAAATCCTAATTAAACATTCAATGTATGAACATTTATATGACTTTTCAAAAGATTAAAAGCGCTAGTGACGGTAGAAAACCTTTGACAGTTGTTTCATCTTCGGACCCTTCTCGTGAAAGGAATTCAGTAAACCTGTAATAATGCCTAATTTACTGAATTTGCATTCCAGTCGAGCATTTATGCAAACGCAACACCCCAAAAATGAAGCAATTTAATCTCTTTGCACGCCCACTGTAGAAAACTGCACCATGATGACCAAGTAGCCCAGAATGGTCCCGAAGAGCCCCACGAAGAAGCGGAGGTCGAGCGGAAACAAACCACCCGCGCTGAATTTCACCGGCTGTGCACGCAGCTGCTGCAGGAAGAGCTCCGCCTCCCTCTCGGCCGTTGGTCGCCCTCGCACAGCCAGCAGCAGGGCCGCCCCGGGGCGCCCGCCTTGCCCCGCCCACGTCCCCGCCAGGCTGGCCGAGCCCGACACCCACGCCCCGACCCCGCCCATCGCCAGGTTGTTCAGCGACGCCAAAGTATTCAACACCACTGCGACTGATTCCATACGGAAACCCACTACAATTGTGTAGAGCGTAGCTGCCAATGCCACTACCAAATGGAGGTATAATAAAAGCAGGATAGGGCTGAAGATTTCGTCTATCAAAGCACAAATCTCTTGCAGGTTTAAATGAAGCTTCCGAAAGTTGTAAATTTTGGTTTCTATGTCTAAATATTTCTTGACGACCTTCAAATTACTACATTGGACGTAAATTCGGGTCGTTAATTTCGTGTTATTTTCTCTCCATTTTTGTGTTTGAAACTCAGGTTCCTCGTCATTCTGCTGGACATATCTTAAGAGATCGAAAATGTGAGTATTTAGTGTGATAAAATAATGTCTAACTAACCAAACTAGTAGGATAAAGAGGTGACCCCAGACACACATTATGTAATATAAAACAAAGCTGTGACAAACAACTTGTAAGTTGTACTCTGATTCAAAAAATGTGTAAAGTACAATTTCTCTTAAGCATGAAAAAATCAAAATGAATTGAACTGTAATCACACCAGGGTATCTGATCATGAAACTAGATGTGTGCGCCTCATTATCCAGCGAATTCTCCACGGTTGAAAGTACCTGTAACAGTCTCTGCCATTTCTTCCTGGTAGATTTGAGTGCCGAGTTTGGAATGATCCATAACGGAACACAAATGGCTGTTGCTACTGATGACGCGCGCAACGACAAAAAGAGGAAATCACTGGAGAAATCGAAACTATTACCTGAAAAAATTAATGCGTTAATGAGCAGTATTGGGTGAATGAAGAGTGCGAAGATGCCAACAGCAAGGGCTAGACTATTACGTTCTAGCCGTAGAGGCTTCTTGAAAGTGAACGGGGCCATTCCCAGTGCCCGCGCAATAAGCAACAAGATCATCAGCCCTCGCTGACTCTGAGGCAGTAGATCGACAGACATCTTCTAACTTGGTTTTAAGAGTATTTTTTGGTTAATACCAAACTTTAAACCAGTCAATCAGTCAAACGTTTAAACATTTCTTGGTAAAAATATTTAGTTAGTGCATAAATAATTTGGCTGTTGAGTATCGTTGTTTTTGAAAGTGCCTTTCCCTGAAAAAATGAAATAGATTTCACTTTGAAGCTAATACATTTTTTCACTACCTGCTATTCTCTCCTCCGTGTTTAATAATTATTTATAACATACATTTAATAATTAATATTTTCTGGAAATCTTATTCTGCCCTTAAAAATAAACACTGAACCATTTAAATACCTTTCAATCAAAATTGTGGGTAACCTTGAACACTGCTTTTAGAAAACTCTAAACACCTCAGAATTGTGACACCAGAGAAATATGGCTTTATCCTTGTTCATCCAGTCTCATAATAAATTGCAGGACTAAAAATGCGTTTAAATTAATTGTTCATCAATGACTGGAATATGGATTCGTTCGTTTTAACAAGTAGATTTGACTTCAAATTACTTTGAAAGCATGTGCCTGACACTTCATTTATCAAAATTCAAGTGAGCCAGCGTGCGGTAGAGCAACATATATTGGTTTAGCGGTAAAATGTCGTTGGCTTCTATATAATTGAAATGATACAAGGCGTTGTCATTGTCAACAATACTATTTATTTCATTAAGAGCAGCTTTCGACAGCTTAGCTATCATCATCAGTCATCTAAAGCTGCTCTTAATGAAATAAATAGTATTGTTAACAATGACAACGCCTTGTATCATTTCAATCAAGAGCAACATATATTTATCGATTAGTTTGAAAACAAAAATGTTTTGAAAATTAATCATTTACAATGTTATATTCTGATCCAAAAAATTAGGTATTTAAATAAGTAAAATAATTTACCTCAGATGACACACCTTTACTAACAATTACCGATAAGCAAACTTTAATAAATAAAGTTCACTTATGGATTCTTTATAGATTTTTAGACACAGAAATCAACTCGTCGCGAGTCCGTCGTTTCTGTCAACACGACTGCCGTCAGAACAATCACTCTGTGGCGTAACTGAGGTGGTCGGAAGCAAGAGATGTGCGCATTTTCAGCATCGAAAAGATTAGATGCCTTAGCAACGGGATGAATAAAACATCTATATATTTAAAAAATAAGGTATTTTGCCATGGCTTCGTTTAGAGCTTCTACTGAACCGATTGTAGTATTTTTTCCTTTAAATGAAAGAATGTGATCCCTAGATGTGTTATCAGATATTGTTTGTGTTGATTCACCAACATTTAGTGTGTAAATTAATTAATTAAATATTTCTTTAATAGTACGCTTATCAATAGTCAATTGTTTTCTTCCAAAGGGTGGCTGTTTCGAAATCGATATATATGAGTCAATAGATGCTTCATGGTGGCGCTGTTTGATGTTTTGTTTTGATTGTTGAGATTTGTTTACAATTCATCAAGGTTTTGTTTCAGTGTAATTATTGCATTGTGGCGTTGACAGTTTGCATGTATTTGCTTTTGTGGTGTATTTTGTAAAGAACATTCGGACAGTGTGTTTTGCTCGGTTGTACTGAAGTAGTGAAGTTGTTCACAGGTTATGTCGAATTCCGAATCGTTGCCCACGCGTCCCAAAAGACGCAAACGTACATTAACTGGACGCAGCGAAAGAGAAAGTCAGCGTAAGTGTCGTGATAGTGAGGTCATTTCGTTTTCTGCTGGGTCGTTGTCTATGAAATGTCAGTTTTGTTCTGCTTTGCACTTCGCATGTGAGAGAAATTCTGCAAACGATTTACTCTGTGTTGCTTAAATGGGAAAATAAGTTTACCTTCAAGCGATATGCCAGAAGAAATAAAAATTGTTTATAGGAAATGATGACACATCAAAAAACTTTAGAAATAATATCCGTCAGTATAATAGTGCTCTTTCTTTTGTGCAATTTGGCGCCGATATTGCATTGCCACCTGCCCATGGGCCATACGTGTTCAAAATTTTGGGAACTCAATCACAGAATATCTTCGTTATACCCTGAAGATCCAAACAATGCAACGTATTGTGAACATTAGTCTGGTCACAGTATTTTACAATTATCTCAGATCTCACCGTCAAATTTTGACGGGTTTTCACTAGTATACAATTATGAAATTTGTACAAATATTTCCCTGCAAAACATAAAGACATACATAATGATATTACGTATAAGATATTGTCGGAGTCGGTATGTGAGCAGCGGTCTGGAATTTAGACGTGACTTAAAATTCACAAAGTTCCCCCGCATTTCACTGTAACTCACCTTCTAAACTAACCATTATGAAGGAGCAGCACCTGGTTTTAAATGGGCAGGTACCATTCGCTCCGGAAATTGGGTATTTTCAGGGATTGGTGTCATTACGTTAGGTAAAAATCAGTGGACACACTGGGATTTGTCAAATGTAATTGAAGTAGGCAAATGTCACAAGAATTTTAGTTTGAAACCCATAGAACTAATTGAACGCACAGAGGTTGCAATTGAACTCGAATGGTGTATGCCATTGTTGAATTATTGAGAAAACTAGAGATCATGAGTTCATGAACTTGGCAAGTGCAAAGATTGAGCACACTCAAAGAAAATTACAATGCAGTTGACACACTATGTTTTAAAGAAAAGACATGATAACTAGGGGGCGGATATCAATAAAATGTCATTACGTTTTTCACTTTAGAATAATGCCTTTTAGTATAGAAATTCATTTCATGTTATAACAAAAAGGAAATTACCAATTTTTATAGGTTATTATTTTGCATTTTTTGTCGATTTTGACAGATTAGTCATTTTATACCTTTTCTATCATTTTTAATGCAGTTTTTGCTGATTTCATCGCTTTTTATGTCATTTTTAATGATACTTGCATCAAATAATATTTACGAGATGCAACAAATGTTCTTAACAGAATGATGCAGTAGCCTATTCGATTTGTTCGCTCAGAAATTGTTTTGACAGTCGTTGTGAGTATGTAATTCTTGTAACGTACATCAGTGCCTTTACCGGTTGGGCCGATTTCGGGATAACTAAAGACAGATATTTTCTGGTAAAAAAACAAACGTACAAACCAAAAGTTTTGGTACAAACCAAAAGTATGTAACCTGAGTTCAGTCGAACGAATGGAAGAAGCCTCGATTTCATCAGTAACGTTATTTATCCTTGAAAATAGAAATCCTTGAATTATTTATCCTTGAAAATATATTTTATTACATGGGAGTTTTTTTTGTTTGTTTTTTTCTCCCTTTCAAACTTCAAAATTTATTGTTTATTTATCCTTGAAAATAGATTTTATTACATGGGAGTTTTTGTTTGTTTGTTTTTCTCCCTTTCAAAAATTCAAAATTTAAGTAGTATATGACTTAGTGTAGGGATCACAGAATTTTGAAAATGTGCACACAATTCACTTTTGCCCATAGCACGTCATACGCAGTTTTTAACTTTTTTTTGACGTAAAATAAATAAAAAATAAAAATAAATAAACGTATCCAACAGCTTGAATTGTGCATCCTAACTGATTTTTAAGATTTAGATATTTTACGTCATTTTTCTTTGATTTCAGGGCATTTTTAAAGTATTTTAAGAGTATTTTATGATTCATTTCTGACGATGTTGTAAGTCATCAAAATCCGCCCCCTAATGACTCTACTGGCTGCCTGGAAGAGACGGCGAGTCGGCAGCCGCCGTGAGTGCTGTGCCAGTCGGGGCAGCGTCCGGAAAGCAGCCCAGACACAGCGGTCAGCGGGCCAGCCGCCAGTGGGTGGTATGCGGCGGCGCCTAGCCAGGAATGCGACTCCCGCCTGTCACTCGGCTGGCAGCGTCCTAGAGCAGTTGAAATTCATTCACCACATCGCGGATGCGCTGTCCGTTTGTTTGATTGATTGATTTATTGATTGATTTTTTCGTGTTTCCGGGCGCGTCAACTACTGGGTCATTAGTCCCGTTAGTGTAGTGCTTGTTTTTTCTCGGGAGATGGCGGTGATCTTCTCCCGCTGGATGGCGAGATCCGGCGCCGACCTACCATCGGCTAGTGGGGTTTCCCCCTAACCAAGACTCTCCCACTAGCAGGGCACCGCCCCAGCCGGGACAAGCTCTAAGCTCCCGACCTGACTCCCGGAATATGTGGTAGTGTAGTGCATGTTAGTGTAAGTGTGTGTGTAAAGGGAGAGGATAGGACAAGGAAGAGGAAGGAAAGATCGCGCGCGGTCCGTGGCCCGTTTGGTAGGGTACTGCTTCGGCATTCGCCTGGTGTTGATCGGAGAAACCATGGAAAACTACCGATCAGAGCAGCCGGCCGCTAGAATTCTCCTCCAGACGGCGACTGAATTCGACCTAGCTGAAAAGCTAGTGACGAAAATCCTGCCGCCGTCAGGACTCGAACCTAGGACCTCCCGGTCAGAGGCGCTGCAGCTGTCCGTTTGCCACGCTAGTAGACGAGGCGAATGACTGGTGTAATATGAGCAAATGCTCAATTAGTTAAATGCCTGCGCAGTCACTGTCAAACACAAACATCATACACGTGCAGTGAGGGAGAACAGCAATAACTAATCACTGCAACAGCAAATTATTTGGTCTGGAGCACAGTAATTTCATTGTTTTGGAGCACAGTCGCAGATGTTCATGCGAAACATGAAGGTTTCGATTGGTTGGTTGGTTCTGGGCGCGTCAACAGCTTAGATAATTAGTCCCGTAAGAGTAATGCATGTTTTTCATCGGGAGTTTCATGGCAGTGATGTTCCCCCGCTGGATGGCGAGATCCGGTGCTGACCTATCGCCGACTAGCGGGGTTTCCCCAATCACGTATCTCCTACCAACGATGCACCGCCCCAGCCGGGACTAGCTCTAAGTTCCCGACCGGTCTATCGGAATATGTGATAGTGTTCTGGAAGTTAGTGAGTGTGTATGCAAGGGGTGAGAATAGGACAAGGAAGATGGAAAGATTGCGCGCGGTCCGTTTTTTAGGGTACTGCTCCGGCATTCGCCTGTTGTTCGTTGGAGAAACCACAGGAAACTACCGATCAGAGCAGCTGGCCGCTTGAATTCTCCTCCAGATAGCGGCTGAATTCGACCTAACTGAAGAGCTACTGTCGAAAATCATGCCGCCGTCAGGACTCGAGCCTAGGACCTCCCGGTCAGAGGCGCTCCCAGTCAGAGGCGCGCATCAGTGGATGCACTGAGCTACCGCTCCCGGTAAGATTTCGAGTTCGGGCAATTGACTGCGTACCGTAGAACGGACTCTGAATTATAGAATAACATTAAAACAAGAGTACACTGGCGTCTGCGAGCGCGCGTAGCGTGGAGTGTGGTCGCTCTGAAGCTTGGAGGCCGACTGAACTCGCGGGTTAATTGATTGATTGACTTTTTCGCGTTTCCGGGCACGTCAAATGCTTTGGTCATTAGTCCCGTTAGTGTAGTGCATGCTTCTTTCTCTCTCGGGAGATGGTAGTGATCTTCCTCCGCTGGATGGCGAGATCCAGCGCCGACCTACCGTCGGCTAGTGGGGTTTCCCCCTAACCAGGACTCTCCCACCAGCGGGATTTTATTCCCTTTTTTTTCAATGCTGAAACCAGCTGAACACTTGTGACTGACTAAGAGAATTATCCTCGTAAACACGATGCATGTATTCGTAAACTTCTGATGCCGTTTTCCCTAATGCACAGTAAAATATTACCACTTTTTTTAATCTAAGATGCTACATTTGATAGCCGCTACTTCCGGAGCTTACTTTCACGTCTGCTGTGCATACACTGCTGAGTCATCAACACTATCCACGCGTCTACTTGTTCAGCATAATCAAGAGGGCAAAGTGGTATCTACGTTTATTGCGTTCTTTGAATGTGTTTCAGAAAAAAATCAGTCTCATTACTTATTTGGCGTGCTGTCTACGACAAACTGACATTGATCCACAGTTATTTCACATGTCATAAGTGTGATATGACACGTAAATGATTTTCTATTCTTACAAACGCTCCCTCTTTCAGACTATTTGAACACACTAAATCGAGGCTTGGAAGCTAGTGTGTTGTTGGTTGGTTGTTTGATTCCGTGCGCGCCCCCAGCTTAGGTCATTAGTCCCGTAAATATAGTGCATGTTTCCCCCCTCAGAAGATGTGGTGATCTTCCCCCGCTGCATGGCAAGATCTTCCGACTTTCCGTCGGGTAGCAGGGTTTCCCCCTAACCAGGACTCTCCCACCAGCGGGGCACCGCCCCAGCCGGGACAAGCTCTAAGCTCCCGATCGGTCTCCCGGAATATGTGGTAGTGTAGTGCATGTTCGTGTAAGTGTGTGTGTAAGGGGAGAGGATAGGACAAGGAAGTGGAAGGACAGATCGCGCGCGGTACGTGTTCCGTTTGGTAGGGCATTCGCTTGCTGTTGATCGGCGAAACCACGGAAAACTACCGATCAGAGCAGCCGGCCGCTAGAATTCTCCTCCAGACAGCGACTGAATTCGACCTAGCCGAAAAGCTAGTGTAACTAAGATAATGACCCGTAGCTAGACCGGTAATTAAGATAACGAAATTAAAAGTAAGGTATTACTAATTTGTTAATCATATGAAACACATGAATATGCAGAGTTTTGAATACCTGAAATTGTAATTTATTTTGTAAAGCTAACTTTTTAAAGTAATTGCATGGTGCAATGAGCTCTCGGAAGATGCCAAAGTCTGCATTTTGCGAGGTCCTTGAGCGAGAATCGCTGGAACGGACCAGTTGAAACTTGCACTGCTGTGTTATAGAAAGCAATCACGAGATTTCGATATCTGCTACTCGCCATCCGGCTGAGATGCGTGGTTTGGCAAGAGCTTCCATGAAGCAAGAATATGTACATTTTCAATAAACTAAATTTTACTTAACCTAGGCTATGCGAGATGTAGACAAATATAAATAAAATATAATTAAACTTATTAAATAAAAGTTTGTTAGTTTGTTCGAACAGATATGTAATACTATATTTTTGTGTGGGAGTGAGCATCTCCGTTTCACAATTCATTTCTAAATATGACTGAAATGATTATTGCATATATTGAGAGTCACATTTGAGAAAATTTTGTTTAGTCTTCTTGTAAAGTACTTACAAATATCAAAAGGTTTTCATTCCTTTTACAATTGCAGATCGTCACTTCAACCAGATTATGGTGAAAGTCAATTTTGAAGAAAATTGAATGGTTTAGGCTCTAGCGTTGCACTCGTATGACAGAAACATACTAGTCGGTCGGACGGACGGGTAAACGGACAGATGAACTGCCGGCCGGCCGGATGGACGAACGAACAGATGGACGGACGAACTAACAGATGGACAGACGAACAAACGGACAGACAGACCGACGGACAGATGATCGGAGAGACGAAGACGGATTGACAAACCGACGGAAGGATAGACGGACGGACAGACGAACTGACGAACAAACAGACGAACTGACATACGAACAGACGGACACCAGACATACGAACAGATGGCCAAACAGTCGGTCAGACAGACGGACGGAGAGATGGACGGAGAAACGTACGAAGAGACGGGCAGAGAGACGGTCGGAGAGGTGACTATCGGGGAGACGGTCGAAGAGACGGTGGAGATACGGACAGACGTACGGATAGACAGACGTATTCTTATCAGCCTATTTTTGTTATATATTACCTGAAAATATACATAACCTGAATGATGAGTGTAAAATGATGTGTTAGAGAAAGTAATGCATTACGTATGGAAAGGAAATGTAGCCACATTTTCTGAATCATGGTCCCAAAATACGAGTTGTACTCTAGAAAAAACAACACTTCTTGCCTTTGAGTTAAAATACTTCCTTTGTTCTAAGTAAACAGAATAAGAAGAAGTGAAAGGAAATATCCACCGTTTAAAGAGTGGCAATACCTTTAATTAACAATAGGGTTTTTACTAGGTGGTTGTTAAATTGACACCCGTAGTGAACTAGCAAACATAGACAATTACGGCTATTGATTATACTTCGTGGCAGAAATTAAGTGTGTCAAGGAACATTATTTCATTACTTAACACAATACATAACGTGATGAATCTTATACGATTAAGAAAATTAAAGAATTTTAAACATATGAAGTATTACACCATTATGTTTATTTCACGTGTCACAAGCGTGAAAGCTACACAACCGACACATTAAATTCGTATACCCAGAAAAACAACAGTCTCAAAAATATATTGTTGTGTGGATAGTAATTTGTATGAAACTTATATCACATTAACTTAAACATAGCGTAAAATTTAAGTTGTCAGTTATTACATTCCACAAACATTTTTATATTTCCTTCTTTGCGGGAAATATAGATTGTTTTTAAAAAGAACATAGAACAGTGTAACATGATTTAATGTATGTGAAATATTTATTTTGAACTTTATTTCACGATTCTCGTCTACTACATGCAAGAATGAAGAGGGAAAAGTTCGCCTTTCAATGGACAGAAATTCTAATGGCGTCAACGTTGCAACTCCCAAGCAACGTGTCACATCTTACGCCACTCCTGTTAATTGCTCGGTTTTTGGGAACAGCTCCGTACACGTTAAGTACTGAGTATCAAGTGACACGTAGCCGCCCTGCTCTCTTGATGTCCTTTGTGTTTGTCTTTTTTCACGTGATTGGGATACATAATGTTATTTCATTTTACATTAATTTTGAAAATTATGTATTCAAACATAATATCATATCGTTAGTGTTTCCAGCCATATTCCAGACATTAATTGCAGTTTCTCCCTATTATATCATAGCTATTTCCGCTACAACTTCATTCATGAAAAAATGGGAAACATTATTCAAAACGTTAGCAGCACTAGATCAAAAATCAAACAATTATGCGCGTTCGCCGAATAGCATTTCTTCTCGCTGGACGGTCCTGATCAATCACGCTGCAGTCATAATTGTTAACATATTCCAATTAATATCATTAATAATTTTGAGAAATGGTTCTCAGTTAGCTACCACCGTCCATAGACAGGTTATGTTCTATATTTTTTGTCTTTTCAACCACATTTTTTTCTATTTAACTACATTGATGAAGAAATACTTTATCATTCTTAATGACCTGATCATTAAAATGACAGAATTGCTTGAACAGAAACATTACGAAACACTTGAAGGAACTCATGATGATACTCATAATCAAACAAAATGTATTTACGTGCAATCGCGACATAAATCTCATCGTATTAGACATGATCCAGCTCCTGAAACATACAACATAGAAGACAAAATTTTAAATACGAGGAAGATACATAATGAAATACAGAAATGTAACTCGATAATAAACGCAATTTTTAGCCCTATATTACTACTCTCGTACGCGACTACTACTGTAGTGACGACAGCATCATTACATGCCGTCGTGTCTTCTAATATGGATAATTTGATGACCTTACAAACGACGGTGGTAATGTCATTGTCAGCCATCTGGAATACGTGGTTCGCTGCGGTTGTGGCGTGGTCTGCGGGGGCGGCGGTGGCGGCGGGCGAGGCGCTGGGGCAGGCGGGCGGGCCCGCCCACTCGCTGCTGCTGGCTGCGCACGGGCAGCCTGCGGCCGAGCGCCAGCTGCGCCTGTTCCTGGAGCAGCTGCGCGCGCAGCCCGTGCGCTTCTTGGTGGGGGGCGTGTTCGCTCTGGACCTGCGCTTCTACGTCAGCCTGCTCGGCGCCATCTTGGGCTACCTCGTCATTATCGTGCAGTTCTCCGAGCAGGGGAGCCCCTCGCAACTCGAAGTTTGTGATGACGCTCGCAGGTTTAATTGTTGCGCAGCTAACGTAATGGCTTGATATACATACCGTCAGAAGGACGTACACTGACACACTGACACACTGATACACTGACACACTGATACACTGATAGACTGATAGACTGACAGACTGACAGACTGACTGAATATCGGACCGAGAAACTGACGAAAGGACAGACGGAAGAGCAGACGTACGGACGCATTGGTATCACCCAATTTTTCGGTTAATGTGAACTACAAAACCTGAATTGTGAGTGTAAAATATGTTAGAGAAAGTAATTTACTACATATGGAAACACCATTTAGACACTTTTTCGTAATTACAGCCCAGTAATACGAGTTGTTCTCTAGAAAAACCTTTATTGCTTGCCTCAGCGTTAGAATAGTTTATCTGTACTACGTAAGTAGTATACGAGGAAGTGAAAGAAAACATAGGTCATTTAAAGAGTGGTTGTATATCTAATTAACAATTGTGCTATTACAAGATGATTGTGAAATTGACAAAAAGAATGAATTAGGTGACATAGATGAGTACGGCTATTGATTAAACGTCGTGGCAGAAATTAACGTGTGTCAAGGAACTTTATTCCATTACTTAACAGAAGAATTAACATGATGCATCTTCATACATTCTATTATGGAAATTAAACGTATGACTTAAACGTGTTAGACGTATGAAATACTAACCATTCCATTTATTTGACGTCTCACAAGTGTGAAAGCTTCAGAATCGAAACATTAGGTTGGAATACTGAGAAAAACAACGGTCTTTCGAAGAAAGTATTTGTTGATGAATAATAATTTGTGTGAAATAGTGTTACACCATTACTAAAACATAAACCCAAAATTTAAAGTTATCTCATTCCAAAAAATTATTGTAATTTCCTCTGTGCGGTCAAACATTTTGTGTAACATGTTTCATCGAAAGTGACATTCTCACTGTGCAACATGTTTTAACGCAAGTGTTGAAATTCATCTCAAGATTCACATCTACTATAATCAACAATGAATAAGGAAAAGTTAGCGTTTCAATGGAAACAAATTAAAATGGCGTTAACGTTGCAACTCCCAAGCAATGTGTCACATCTAATGCCACTCCTGTTAATTGCTAGGACATTGGGAATAGCTCCGTACACTCTAAACTCGCAGTATCAAATAAAACGTAGCCGCCCTGCTCTCTTGATGACCATTGTGTTTGTCTTTTTTCACGTGATTGGGATATTTAAAGTCTTTTCATTTTACATTAATTTTAAAGATTATGCATTCAAGCATAACATTGTATCGTTATTGTTTCCAGCTATGTATCAGACATTAATTGCAGCTTCTCCCTTTTATATCGTAGCTATTTCCGCTACGCCTTCATTTATAAAAAAATGGGAAACGTTATTCAAAACATTAGCGACACTAGAACAAAAATCAAACAATTATGTGCATTTGTCGAATAACATTTCTTCCCACAGGACGGTCCTGATCAGTCATGCTGCAGTCATAATTGTTAACATATTACAATTAATATCATTTATAATTTTGAGAAATGGTTCTCAGTTGGCTGTCTCCATCCATAGACAGATTATCTTCTACATTCTTTGTCTTTTCAACCACATTTTTTTCTATTTAACTACATTGATGAAGAAATACTTTATCATTATCAATGACCTAATCACTGAACTGACAGAACGGCTTCAACGAAATTACGAAACATTTGAAGGAAACCTTGATGATACTCATAATATTGAAACAAAACAGATTTACGTCCAGTCTCAACAATCGTCTCATCGTTTTGGACATGGTCCAACTCCTGGAGCACACAGCCTAGAAAACGAAATTTTAAAAATGAGGAAGATGCATAATGAAATACAGAAAAGTAGCTCGATCATAAACGCAATATTCAGCCCTATATTACTACTCTCGTACGCGTCTACTACTGTAGCGACGACAGCGTCATTATATGTCGTCGTTTTGTCTAATATGGATAATTTGATGTCCTTACAAAGGACGGTGGTAATGTCATTGTCAGCCATCTGGAATACGTGGTTCGCTGCGGTCGTGGCGTGGTCTGCGGGGGCGGCGGTGGCGGCGGGCGAGGCGCTGGGGCAGGCGGGCGGGCCCGCCCACTCGCTGCTGCTGGCTGCGCACGGGCAGCCTGCGGCCGAGCGCCAGCTGCGCCTGTTCCTGGAGCAGCTGCGCGCGCAGCCCGTGCGCTTCTTGGTGGGGGGCGTGTTCGCTCTGGACCTGCGCTTCTACGTCAGCCTGCTCGGCGCCATCTTGGGCTACCTCGTCATTATCGTGCAGTTCTCCGAGCAGGGGAGCCCCTCGCAACTCGAAGTTTGTGATCACGCTCGCAGGTTTAATTGTTGCGCAGCTAACGTAATGCCTTGATCACAATTCTACGTAAAGGAAAACCGTTTTGTGTTAAAAAATTATTTATATTTGTTATATAAAGTTGAGTGTTCAACGTGGAATGTAACGCAGGAATTTATATTTATCGCCTATATTAGTTTTCAGATGTGGTTGTGTGACATGTTTCCATCAGCGGAAAATACAAACGTGTAAATATATAATGTAAAATAAAGAATACAACAAGAAATTTGTGATCACTCTTGCAAGTTTAATTGTTGTGCAGCTAACGTAATGTCTTGATCACAACTCGATGTAAAGAAAAATCTTTAAGTGTTAAAGGATTATTTATATTTGTTATCTAATGTTCAGTATTAAACGTGCAATGTAACGTAGGAATTCATATTAATCCCGTATTTCAGTGTTCATATGAGGTTGTGTAACATGTTCACATTGGTGGAAAATACAAACGTGTAAATAAAATATGTAAAATAAAGAATACAACAAGAGTGTACGTTGAGGGACAGTGGTATATATGAAATGCACTTCAAAGAAAATATGTTTGTCATTCTCGTGTAAAATTGGCAGTTTTTTTAAATTTAAATCTGTATAACATTGTCAAAACTCTGCATTATAAAACATTAATTACATTAAATACAACTTTACACTGCAATCGTGTTTTTTTCCATTTACTCCTTTGTTTAGCAAATTAGTTTCTCTGACTAACGTATTTTGAGCAAAACTGTAATGAATGAAATCTTTTACAGGAGAAAAAATGTGTGAAAAAATGTTATCACAGAAAATTTTATTGTTATTTAAAGTTGTCAATACTCTAGCTTGCCTTAATTTCAATATGAGTTTATTGTTCAAATATAAGCAAAGTCGTCATACAATACAAGAATATGAACCCGTGTCAAGATCGTTATCTTTTATATTTTATTTATTTAATCTGCAATTGGGTGTAACCCGGTACCAGTTATTTACATAAATAAGATAATAAATATCATGAAAATAATATACCAATGGTAATAATAATGCTAAAATAGTAATAATAACAGTATTAATAAAAATATAAATATTTCCTTGGCTCTTCCTTCAGTCTCTGATGACATGTTTGCGAGAAGATTGATGTGCAGGAACATTGATATTATTGATGTTGGCAATTGTTGGCAATAATATTTGTACAACAAATAACTGTTTACTACAACTTCTAACAACGGAAGAAGTATTGGGAGGCGCGAAACACTCAGAGGAGCGACATAAGAGCGAGAAACAAAAATCATGTCGATGACCACTCGACAGAGCGTAAAAGAAAAATCATATCGAGTTCTACTCGACATAGGAGCGCAAAAGAAAATTTATGGAGAGTTCACCTCGCCATAGAACCGTAAAAGAAAATTAATTGAAAGTTCTACTCGTCATAGAAGTGTAAAATAAAAATCATGTCGGGTCCTACTTACATACTAGCACAAAAAAAATCATTTCGAATCCTACTCGACATAGGAGCGCAAAATAATCACCATGTCTAGTCCTACTCGACATAGGAGCGCAAAAGAAAAATCATGGAGAGTTCTACTCGCCATCGAAGCGTAAAAGAAAATTCATGGAAATTTCTACTCGTCATAGAAGCGTAAAATAAAAATCATGTCGAGTTCTACTTACATACTAGCACAAAAGAAAAATCATGTCGAATTCTACTCGACATAGGAGCGCAAAATAATCACCATGTCTAGTCCTACTCACCATAGGAGCGCAAAAGAAAAATCATGTAGAGTACTTCTCGCCATCGAAGCGTAAAAGAAAATTTATTGAAAGTTCTACTCGTCATAGAAGTGTAAAATAAAAATCATGTCGAGTCCTACTTAAATAGGAGCACAAAAGAAAAATCACTTCGAATCCTACTCGACATAGCGCAAAGTAATCATGTCTAGACCTACTCGACATAGGAGCGCAAAATAATCATGTCTAGTCCTGCTCGCCATAGGAGCGCAAAAGAAAAATCATGGAGAGTTCTACTCGCCATCGAAGCGTAAAAGAAAATTTATGGAAAGTTCTACTCGTCATAGAAGCGTCAAATAAAAATTATGTCGAGTCCTACTTACATAGGACCACAAAAGAAAAATCATATCGAATTCTACTCGACATAGAAGCGCAAAATAATCATCATGTCTAGTCCTACTCGCCATGGGAGCGCAAAAGAAAAGCCATGGAGAGATCTACACTATACAGAAGCGTAAAAGAAAAAATCATGTCCAGTCCTACTTATATAGCAGCGCAAGCGAAAAATCATGTGGCGTCCTCGCGAAATAAGTATGTGCAAAGGACTAAGGGGGCCTTACCAACGAACTGAATTGAAGATATCGAGGTCAGGAAAATACTCGGAACATATTTCTCCCCATACTCTTCTCCCTTTTGCTGTGGTGGGTGTCCAGCTGTGCCGCAGTTACAGATCCCAACTTGTTTCAATTAGCAGAGCATTCGATATGTGCTTTCGAGAGCAAGATGAAGCAGAATACGAACAAAATGTATTAAATAATAAATAACGATTGTACTAAATAAGAACGAAACCATCAGAAAATGAGAAATTCTGTGTTCACTATGAATGTTAATCCTATCGTGTACGAAATCAAGCAGAAGTATTCTTTGTATGAAAGGCTAAGAAGACAGTTTGAGGCAAACGCTACATTTTGCATGTCCGGTGGCGGTGTCCATCTCTATGAACCAATTTTCTCAAAACTGAGCATGACGCTGTGTTTACTCAGGTACAACCGGCTGCTCTGGCTGTGGCCTAGAACTTTTTTGTTTTGAACATACCTGAAGAGAGGAGTGAAGGCGTTCTAATTTTAATTCAGAAAATAATTACACAAAAATTTTGGGGAGATGGCAACAGCAACAGTATATAAGCTGCTTCATTATAAATTGTTGCTTCATTTCTCTAACCCATTTAGACCCGCTGTTCCCATACGGGAACAGTAGTTTTCAATGCTCTAAATACCAGGAAAAACAACAGTTTCCTATTGTTGCGTCACGGAACGATAGCATCGTATCTGTTTTTATCTCCGAGCGATTATATTTCTCGGTTCGTTCATTCTGGATGCAATTGTTTGTGAGAAAGTAGTAGCGTATGCACGTTGCAATGGCTTCAACGAAAAGGTATGTATTTTATGTACGTATTTCATCGTGTGTATAAATTATTCTGTAGCTATTAGTATCTCGAGAGATCATTTTACAATCCTTTAAATTATGATTGTTGTAAGTGTTCACATTGCAGAATTATAAACATGCAAATTATAATGTTCCCGTATGGGAACAGCGGGACTGAATGACAGGGTATAAACTTTCTTTCTTAGGTTGACTGTAAACGAGATTGCAGATCTTCTGGCGGATGAAAACGATGTTCTGGAAGGTGATATAGTAATTGTACCACCCGAAGGCGATATTTCTGAAGAAGATAGTGGAGAAGAAGATGAAACTGAACTGGATCGTTTGTCCGGAAAACAACTTTTATCTCATGCGGAAGGAAATGTAAAGAAAATTATATCAGGTGAGGTGGTGAAAGAAGTTGTTTCAAACACAGTTTCAAATTTGAAAGTAAGTGACTCAGAAAATCTGAAAAGAAAAGAGAAAAAGAAAAGAAAATTAAGAAATTGGATAAATGAAGATAAAGAGGAAACTACTCTCACAGAATGGGAAATTCCTGATTGGATTTTGAATTTTGGCGAGGATCCTGTAAAGCTTTTTGAGTTATTTTACAGTAATGATATAATTCAAATGATTTGTGATTATTCCAACTTGTATGCCCGTCAGAAAGGTGAAAACAATCTCAATCTTCAACAAGATGAAATCAAGGTATTTTTGGGAGTTTTACTTGTTAGTGGTTATTCTCAAGTACACAGAATGAGAATGTACTGGGAACAGAGGCCAGACAGTTATAACAAAGCTATATCTGATGCAATTTCTAGAAATAGATTCATGAAAATTATGAAATATCTACATGTGTGTGATAATCAAAATTTAGATAGATCGAATCGCTTTGCAAAGATAACGCCTCTTTGGGAGATGTTGAACAAGAAATGGTTGCAGTACTTTCCAGGTGACATAAATTTGTGTGTAGACGAGTCAATGATTCCGTACTTCGGTCGTCATGGGGCAAAACAGCACATCCACGGGAAGCCGATCCGTTTCGGTTATAAAGCATGGTGTTTGTGTACCCGATTAGGTTACCTTATCCAGGCAAATTTGTATCAGGGAGCAGCTACTGGTAACACATACCCCGACGTTGGAGTAGGAGGATCTGTGGTTTTATCACTCACAGAAAATCTTCCAGAAAATAAGTATAACTTGTACTTTGATAACTTTTTTACCTCCATAAATTTGTTGGAGAAACTGAAAGAGCGAGGATGGAACGGTACAGGTACAATACGCGCAAACAGAACTGAAAATGCGCCACTAATGGATCCAAAAGACGTCCTAAAAAGAGAAAGAGGATTTTACTGCCTTGTCACAGATACATCATCAAAAGCAACTCTTGTAAGGTACAATGATAACAATGTTGTAACTGTTGCTTCAACACAGTGGGGTGCTGCACCTGTTGGGAAAGCTAGAAGATACAGTGCTAAGCACAAAAGGCATATAATGATTGACCAGCCCGCTGGGGTAATTTATTATAATATAAACATGGGAGATGTTGATCGTTTAGATCAAAATGTCTCAAAAATGAGAGTAAATATAAGAGGCAAAAAATGGTACTGGCAGTTGTTCGCTTTTCCATTGAATGCGTCTGTACAAAATGCATGGCATCTTTATAGATTGTGCACGAAGGGCTCGAAAGTACAAATGGATCAGCTTGAGTTCACACGAACAATTGCTCTCACCTACCTTCAAAAATACTCACAGCGTCTGACTCCAGGAAAATCACCTCGTTTGGTACGAAGTGTAGAAAAGAGAGTAACAAACCAAACACGATATGACAACGAAGGTCATTTCATTTCCAAAGGAGAGAGACAGTCTCGTTGTGGACAATGCAAGAAAAATTCTCGAATGAAGTGTATCAAATGTAATATATCTCTGCATGCTGACTGTTTTGTATTATTTCATCAAAAATAAAATTATCTATCTTCAAAACTAAGTTAAATCATTAAATTTATGTGGACTTTCAAAAAAAAATTTGTATTCTTCACCCACCCTTTCAGTCCCGCTGTTCCCATATGGGAACACTCCAAAACACAAATTCTAAGAAAAAAATTATTGAAGTTTCAATCAAAATGTCTTAATTTAACTGTAAATAAGCAATTAAAATGTGATTTATACATTTTTTTTCACAAATAGAAATGTGGGTCTAAAAGGGCTAATGAAGTTGCTTGTTAGGATAATGAAGTTACGATTCTTTACCTGTGTAAGACTGTAGATATGCCAATCATTGCTTGCGGTCGAAGGCTCACCATGATTATTCCTACCTGTTTCATTGTTAATTAAATATGAGTTTAAATAGATGATAAAATGTAATAGACGATTTCCATTTTTTCACATTCTTAATTGTTGAATTGAAATATGAATTTAAGGGTAACTTTTTGAACAATTGCTAATGCAATTTACAGCATTATTGTAAATTATAAAATGCATGTCTTTAATACAAAATCAAAATAATATTACTATTTCATTTCGTGAATTTTTGTTCAATCATCAAACCTATTATTTACTAAAATTCTACATGTTCCAATTTACTATGTATTGAAGTCCTTGTGTATTCGGTATTATATAAACCAATTTAATATGCGTATTATATATATTGTAACGCCCCCACTTCGGGGAACGCCTTGTAGAATGCTCTTTCGAGCTTAAATATCTCGGGATCTTTTGGGGTATGAGAAAGTAGCACACCCAGACACAAAATTAGATAAAACAATGATATATTCTGAAATATGGCACAAGAGACTCTTTACACTTGACACTCAAGTTGAAAATCAAATCAAAGAACTTACAACACACACACACACACACACACACACACACACACACACACAAATCTTACTTAATGATTTGCTCGTTATGTTGAGTCTAATTACCTCCTAACACCCGTGCACGGATTTTTGCTAGGTTATTAAATTAAGTGGAATTGAACTTTCCCACACTCCTGGAATTGATTACCATTACACGTTATTTAGGATCTTATCACTATTTTTACATTGATAATTTTCCTCGTTAATAATTTTACACACAACAAAAATGAGGAACTCCAATCAAATATTTACACAATTTCTAAATTGAATTCAATTGAATGCATTACCGTCGTACAAGGTTAATTTACGTCGCCGTGATTCAAATCTAAGGTGATCTTGCAAAGTTTAATGTTCTTATTCTTCGCTATCACTCCCGTCCAAATTCCGGTCTCCCCACTCTGGTTTTATTCAGATGCGGATTACCATTGCAGCTGCCCAAGGCCCCGGGTTATGCACCGCCGTCGTCGTCGAGGTCGCCGGTCACCGCCGCCGCGCCGTCGCTCGCGTTTCCTAATGTCCTAGGAAGCCGTCTCCGTAGCCCGCTACCAAATTTCCGAACCAGTCTTCTATAGCTCTCGCCGCCAGATCCAGACACGCGCACGCGTATTTCTCAGTCTCTCGCGTGTGTTAATCCACGTGTCGCTCCACCAGCGCGTTGACTATCTAACACGGTTCACAGTCACGTTTACTACTCCACTCAATTCTCACTTATTTCAGCTCACGCTCTCACAGTCAACGTTCTCTTTAATTTATGCAGCCTCGTTACAATTTCAACTTGCTGCTTTTCGCCGCCTCAATGCTATAACGCTCTCCTCCACTACTGCTCGTGGTATCATTCACGACCCCGCGTCTTGACTACCGAAGTTACCTCTCACGTCGCCGTCTGATTCAAGAAGAAGAGCAACTCTTCGCCGCTCCGCTGTATAAATGCGGCTCTGACGTCATAGTACCCCCATGCGTACCACCCCTACGTCGAGAGTACCCCGCCGCCGCTTCTGGCCGCAACCGACAGGTAGCGCCTTTTCCCTTCTCGGGCTGCTTTTCCGGTGTTCTTACGTACTTTCCGTCACCGCGAAGTTGCGTGGGTGCTGTGTAGGTTTGTGGCCAGGCCACGAACGTCACTATATATATATATATATATATATATATATATATATATATATATATATATATATATATATATATATATGTTAAAACATTTAAATTTAAAACGAGCCACCCAATTATTTGTTTTTCATGTTGAAAAAGATGCCTCTCAGGATTATACCTAAGCACAAACTTCTCCAAAGTGTAAATAATCGTTCGTTTTAAGTATATTATTTGGTTCATTTATCAAAAACTACAAGAAGTTTAGAGAAAAAAATTGCAATCGTTTTTAGGAAAATCTTTTTTTCTTAAAATATCATTAAAAATTGCCAAAAAGACGACGAATATTAAAAAAAACATACACAAATTTCATTAAAGAAGCGAACTGAGGAGAACTAATTTCACTTGAAGAAAAACAACAATTTTTAATATAGTTTTGTAATATAGGAAGGCGTCAAAGAAATTCAAACTTTTAGAATTTTAGAAAATTCAGAGAGTACAATGAAAATGTGACGTGCGTTATTTTATATGCATTTTTTGTTATATCCGTGAGAAAAATTAAAGAAAAATGTGAAGCTAATGTTGTGGAGCTGTTATTTTCACTACCTCACCCCTTAAGTATCTTTACCGCCTCCCGGATTTCTGTTCCATATTCTCACGTGAATCTTGGGCTATTATGAAAGCTATTGATATTAGCATCCTAAGACCGTCTAACTTCGATATTATTATTTTTTCTGACTTACTATCTGTTCTATCCTCCGTTCGCAACCGACATTTCTTAAATCCCCTGATCCAAGATAACCAAGAAAAGCATTATCACACCCCCTCTAAAGGATACCGCATTACAGTACCTTGACTTCCTTCTCACCTAGGCATTCACGGCAATGAAGAAGTGGATGCTGCAGCGAAAGCAGCAATCTCTCTTCCCGAAATTGAAACTGAAGCTGGCGGCTCATTTCCTGACCTTTAAAACCACCTCTTACTTGCGGTTAACAAGCTTTGCGAACGGAACTGGAAAATGTTGCCTTCCAAAATACATACAGGTAGGAAGAATATGGAGGAATCTACCATCACGTCCTTTAGTCTTAGCAGAAGGTCATGGTATGTATAGGTCATTTTAACCTTAGTCAAAGCTAACTGATAAAAAGTCTATTCCTGATCCTTGCCCAAATTGCGGTCTTCCAGTATTTCCTAAACACCTTATTGTTGATTACGATTCGATGACGACTGACAGAGCAAATCGTAATATTAATAGTGACCTTCATTGTATATTCAACTCTTATTCGGGACACATAAAGATTGATTATATATTGCCAATCTCATGTACAAGTTCCATATAAATGGTTTATCTCTAATGTATGAATATATTGCAATTTTTGAATCATTGTATAGTTATAAGTACCGTATTTTTGTAACTATGGTCGCCAAAGATCTAGTCGTTTCTAAGGCCTCTATAAATAAATAATAAAAAATAAAAAATGTTAATCCATTTGTAATACAATTTTGTCAATATTGTTGAGTATCACAAAAAAATAAAATATCGTTTCAAAAGGTGCGACGACAGATCAATTGGAGAATATCATTTTCAGTAAAACTCCCTCCTAAAGTTCAGCCATAAGCATTCCTCACAGAAAGACGCAAACATGTTTTGCTGTAAATCAATTTTTTGGTTTCAAGGACCAATAAAACGTGTATTCTGATTACAACAAATGATGGAGAAAGTAACTAACAACAAATAGGAACAAGATTTATCAACTTTCTTGTTGTCAGGTTCGAAAGTACGAATTTTTCTGTAAAAAAATGTCCTTTTTTGCCCCAGCATTGCAGTTTTTTGAAGTAACATAAACTTCATTTTCTTAAAAGCTTTGATATTTTTAAATTATGTATTCGAATAGAGTAAAGTACAATTGTAAGTATTGTCTAAGTCGCATTTTCATTAAAACATCTAAAATGGTCACCATTGCAGTATTTCACTTTGGTATTGTTATTTTTCATTGCATCTAAAATATTTGAACCACGGAGGGTAATGATTGATATCGTTAAACCCAGAAATAAAAGCGCTCAAAACAAATCACAGCCTAGACAAAGTTTATTGCGCCTTGGAAACCATCGCAAAGGCATGCGATGGATCAGAGGCGGCATTTCCAAGTGTTAACTAGGATAACGCGTGTAATCGACATAAAATGTGCGAACTATTTACTTGAGGTGGGCAAATATAATATTATGTAGTATTATACTAGACATTCAAGAAATAAGACGAGATCTAAAAATAATACGAGAAAGTATACACTGTTTTAGTGAAGCATGCGTATTATTCGTCAGATAGTTGTGAAGATGTCGATTTTCACATTCTATTTGGAGAAAAACATCTTATTTTTATAAAGAGTTTCATGTTAATTTTCAGCTTTTATTAAATAACTAGGTGACCCGGCGAACTCTGTTCCGCCTTAACAGCCGGTCCCATCTTTTTCTGTGTCGAACGGGATAAACAGAATCCTATGTCCGTCTCCTGGCTCTAAGCTTCCGGTACAGCCGTTCGGTACAGCCGTTCTTGAGTTATAAATAGTGTAACTAAGACGACTTTTATATAGATATAACGGCGAACGAAAGGCGGCTATCATTATCGCCTTCTGTTATCAGTGCGGCGTTACAACAATGGGTTACAACAGGCAACAATGACCGCTAACATGCGAAATCACGCGAAAACGTGCAAAAACGTGCGTTGTCACACAGGAACGCTGTCGAACGGGATAAACAGTATCCTATGTCCGTCTCCTGGCTCTAAGCTTCCTGCTCACCAATTTTCAGCCAAATCGGTACAGCCATTCTTGAGTTATAAATAGTGTAACTAACACGACTTTCTTTATATATATATATATATATATATATATATATATATATATATATATATATATATATATATATATATATATATATATATAGATTGATGTATTTTTATTTTTAAAAAAGTATTTCTAAAACTCATTCCTAGGGGTACGATTCTACAAGCGAAAAAATAGTTTGTTTAGTGCGATGTGGGTGGAGCCTTAGATGAACAAGGGACTGCGCTCAGTAGGAACTGATGGACAGGTCTTTTGTTAAGCTGCTTCAAAAGCAGTCTGGCCGACAGTGTGTACTTGGGATGGCGGGAGCATCCAGTGCACTCGAGAAAAAAAATTGGGTTCTGTTTTTGCCCCGTTCTCTTTGTGATGTGAAAACAATGCCGCAGCCGAGGCAGGAAAAGGTAATTAATGAATTCAGAGAAAGTACTTCATCCGGCAAAATTTTTACGTTCTTGCAGTCAGACAGTGAATAAGTCCGTTGGTCGTTTTTTCCCTCTAGTCTTCGCTTCGGTGCTCTACTTTAATTCATATACTCTATTTATCTCGACCTGTCATTCCAACTTCATTTTGAGTCCACGTCGTTGCTTGATTTCCTTCAGCTAAAGATTATTGTAGTTCTATCGTATTCTTCGATTTTTCGCGACATGATAGTATACAAATATAAAGCACTACAAACTATCTTTACGTTTTAAATAAGAAAACCTTCCTTCAGTGCATTATTTTTATAATAAAGAGTTGTGATTCGAACATGTTATTGCAGTAGTACACATACCTTTTGCGGCTCTCACACTCACTCAAACTTTATAAATGAGATCTGTCAAGAAAGATAATTTCACAAAGACGTGACGAATTGATTTTGACTTGAAAAATGTGAAGGATTTGGTAAAAAAATGCATCTAATGTCAGATGCAACCCGCAACACTCGACCGTATTCTTAAATCTATGAAGTTAAGTAACTCCTGAACTAAGCGCATTATGGCCTTAATACTTGAAATTTTCAGGCCAATGGACTCAAAGAAGCGTTCCTTATATCTTAATCCACAGGATAATATATTCTTGGACATTCTATTACATTTTGCTACTCCGGCGCTTCTGGATACTACCCCATCTGTTCGGAGAAGTGTGGAATATGCAACTGTGTGAGAAATTATACTAATTACTTGACATTATAGGCGATTAAATTGTGCGGGAGTAAGTCGCAGTTTGGTAATAGAGTTAATAATATTCCAAAGAGTAGGGTTGTGCTCGGTCGATCCTGTACTTTCTCATGGACAATTTTACGTGGCTTTCTCGAGAGTAAAAACATCTTGTAATAGTTTTGTGACTATCAAGGAAAGCGAAAAGCTAACTGCCAAGGAAAATTGTATAATTACTTCAAATATTGTTTATAAGGAAGTGTTGTGAATTGTTCCAAGAACTTTAATACTGAATAAACCTTTATTCCAAATTTGTTTCAAACGTCATTTTAATTGTTCTTTATTTTTAATTTAAATTCTATAAAATAGTTGGAAGTTAGCCTTTTATTTTTGAAATAAATAAACACATTTCACATTTCTTAATATGGAAAAGGAAAGACAGGGAAGAGGGTAAAATTTAACATGCGAGTGTTTTCGCAGGGGTACGCTAGTATTATTTGTTAATAACTCTAAAGGAGGTATCGTAAAAGAATGATTGCTCTCCGTTGAATAATATTGGATGAAAATTGATTGCGGACACATCAATTGCAAGCCTTTTGCCTCATTGATATAATGAGCGTTTTATTGCGGGAGGTTGCGGTGTTCCTTCCCGCTGGTTGGTGAGATCAACACAAGGGAAGGCGGGGGATTTCCTCTTCAATCCATCTCCCCCAGTGAGGCATCACCCAGGATGGGATAAAATCTAAGCTGTAGACTGGTCTCCCGAATTGCGTGTTAGTGTAGTGCATGTAGCGACATAAGTGGAAGTGTATGTGAGTAAGGAGTGAGGATAGACAAGGAAAAGCAAAAAAAGATCATGCGCATTCCGAAGATCGTTTGTTATGGTTCTGCTTCGGGATTAATCTGGTGTTTACCGGAGAAACCATGGAAAGCTAATAATTATTGCAGCTGGCTGCTAGAATTCTCCTTTAGACAGCTAATTAGATAGTTTCAAAAATTCTGCAACAAATATATTACTTTAGAATCTCCCGGTCAGAATGGGTCCAGTGGCAGCTATACCCAGCTGGTTTGTACGAAGAAATACGTCATTATCCAATCGTGAGAAACAATGTTCAGGAACTGGAAATATTATACTTATTTGTTAAACATACTAATTACTTTCTTTAATTGTACGTTAAAAAATAATGCAGTAGTTCACTACTTGATCACAAATGTTGTTTACAATGGTTGGGCTGTCTCCCTCTTTCTGATCATTGTGGAATGAACGCTGGTTCTGAGAAGGATTTCACTGGGCGTATTCTTCTATGGTGTCTTAGTCCGTATCGTTGGAAATTTCTTTTAGGGAAGGAAGATTGGAATGACCAGATAGTTTGCTTATCTGTGTCTATTTGCTTTGGCACACCGGCATTTGCCTGGTCAGGATTATAAAAGCCCCAGAAATCACTTACCAAAACAGTCGACTTAAGAACTCAATCCAGACCGGTGAACTCAATCCAGGGAGGTCAACACTCTCATGATCGACACATCAAGGGAATTTGTGACACCTGTTTGTTTTGAAGACACATTCTTCCAGATATCGGTATGCTTGATAGGTCTATTCATTAACACTCATCTCTATTGATCGTGGTTCCAAACAAATACATTGCTCTATCTGCATAAGTGGTGCTAAATGGTATTTCTTGTGACACTCATATAGAACATAAAATGGCCATGTTGTTAAATAAAAACTTAATTCACTACAAGTGAACATTTCCTGATTTCACTCTCAAAGTGATAACATTTTGTGAAAACTAAAACAATATGCATAATATTAACAAAGAAAATAATAAATAAACAGCAAGTGTTAATACATGTCCAATATTTTACATTATATTATAATAAAATAAATAAAACAAAATACAGTCTCTGACTAAATGTTATAAACTGCTACGACATGTACAAGGATCGAACACAGTTAAAGTTTGCTAAATAACATGTGTCTCAAAATATGTTATAAGAAGGAACACATGGCACATTTGCATCTGATTGGTGGATAATTGGCCTTCCTCTAATTTTGACAGAGACACAAAATCTCTCTGAGACATGTTCTCGCCAAACGCCAGTGCGTGTAGCGTTGTCTGCCAGGGGCTAATATCTCATGAGTAATTTCGTGTTTTTTGTGACTTATCACCACATGTTCATTAAGAAATTATATTCAATTTCTACGTGTTGTATAGACTTTTAAGATTTATTATGGGATATTCTGTGTGTTGGTATAGACAGAACAATAAAATACAGAATATCCGTACCTCGCAATACTTTCCTTCATGACTTATTGTTGGGCGAGTGAAATTTTGCTCCTGCAATAGGATTATTACGTCATGGATTAGGAATCCGCTTAGTGTTGTCCCTTTCCATTGTCAAAATTTTTGCCACTGACTATGCACCCCGGACCACCATCGGCACCACCACCAGCACCACCCCAGCAGCCATTTACACCTCATTACAATCACCATCTCCTCCATCCTGCCGCCTTCGTCTCCAGCGCCTAAACAATTTCCTACCCCACAGCCACTTACACCGATACCTACCGTCTTAGGTGATATCAATTGATACCACTGCAGTGCCTCTCACCGGAAAATTCTAAGGTTTCAACCCTGAGGGTTGCATGATTTTCGACACTAGCTGGAACAAACTCAGCCGCTGTCTGGAGCAGAATTCTAGTATTTTTCCGTGGATTCTCCGATCAACACCAAGCGAATGCCGGAGAAGTAGGTACCGTAATAAACGAGTCATGGACCGCGCGCTCTCTCTCCTTCCTCTTCCATATCCCATTCTCGTCCCCTTACTCTCTCTCTCTCTCTCTCCCTCTCTCACACACACACACTCACTCACACACACACACACACACATACCCACTACCACACATGTCGGAAGACCAGTCGGCAGCCTAGAGATTGTCCCGGTTGGGGTGATAATACGCTGGTTGGAGATACCAGATAGGGGAAACCCGCAAACCGACTTGCAAGTCAATGCCAGATTTCTCTATTCCACGGAGGAAGATGAGTACCACCTCCCCCGATACAAACATACATCCCTACTCTTACGGAACTACGGACCTTAGTAGATGAGAACATTAATCAATCAATCAACCACCTCCATCTCCACCTCCATCATACATATATTTAAAGTAGCATTCTATTGAAGTGTGATGATATTTTGAGAAGTGTAGTGCCATATAGAAGTAGAAAAAGAAGTGATTTGCAAATGTTGTTAAGTGAAGTGAAGTGAAGTGTAATGTAATTAAAAATTCCTGTACTCGTGCATTTAATAGTTTAAAATTACTGTGGAAGTCAGTCGTAAAATGTAGCGTTAATGCTATTATTGTTATTATTGCTCTCATTGTTAACATTATTATTATTATTATTATTATTATTATTATTATTATTATTATTATTATTATTATTATTATTATTATTATTATTATTATGTCTTAAAATAATTTAAAGTGCCATTGTGTTAAATTTCCTAATTGTAATATGTAAATTATAGTGTTCTGCCACCAGGTTGTATAAACCTACCGGCACAAATAACAAATATCTATCATCGCCACTACCACCGCTGACCATCCCCCCCCCGACCTCCATCGCGTCCGTTGCCACCCTACGTTTTGCTACCTGCGCGGCCGCCGCTTCTGCCAGGGATCCGCGCGCCTGGCGAGCGCCTAATTGGGCGGCCGCCCCGGGGGCCTGGCTCATCTCGCGATGGAGCTCCCAGCTGCGCCCCGCTTTGGGCCGAATGATCGGCGACCGGGTGCTGATCGCTGCACCTCCCCAGCACCACCTGCAGCTCCGAGGGGCCGGCAACTGGTGATCTTGTTAACGAGCCTGCAAGATATACAATGCCTATTGATGTATTAGAGAGGTTAGGTTAGGTTAAACGATACGGTTCAAGGACAGATAATTTGCTGGTGAGGGTTGTTGGCTTTGTATTTACTACTTAAAGTGGTAGTCTTCTTTATCTTCACGTTGAAATAAGCGTCTTTTGATGGATTGATGATCTTTCTCGTATTATCTACGGGGAAGTTAGTTAAAGTCCTTCCCTCCCTACGGCAGATCATAGGATGACGACTAAATCATCACACGTACATGTTGCGTAGAAACGTGGATGAACTGTAGCAACGTGCGTTTTCAAAAATATATACAAGCTCTCGTACCTTTAATCTTTATTTCCTCTCTAATGCCATATTATACAGCACGTAAAAACGTATTATTTACAGCACTTACTTTTACAGCACGTAAAATCGTATTACTTGTTCAGATGTCAAACTTTTTGAGCTCGCCTGATCATATTATTCATATATCAAGTTTTTTCACTTTTAATTTTGTGCTGTCTTGTGCAATAACTAGGGTAAAAAGACCAGTTGTGAGAACTGATATACTAGTGGTCACCTCAAGCACAAAATTAATGAAGAAATTGCTACATGGAGTATATACACAGATAATACTAAACAGAAAAACATTTAATTACAACCATTTTCATATTAATCACGTTCATATGTTTATTAGTCTTTCATAATTACTGTTTACTAGAATCACGAACAGCATTATTTTTTATGTCATCACGCATGCCCCTGAATGAAAGAGCGCCAAAAATATCCTTGTTAATAACTTTATAGTAATTGAAAGTTTGATTCATTGATTAAAACTACTGTTAAATGGACTAAATACATTTCGTTCAGTTAAACAACTTTAACTTGGAATATAATGTATTCAGGAGAAGAGGTTGTGAAAATATTCAGAACGCGGCCCATTTTTTAATCAAATAAAATTATAGAAATAAGTAAAAATAATTATTTATAAAATATTCAATTGAAATACAGGCGCATCAGTAACACTCAATACTGGATGATGTAAAAAATAAAAATGCAATTATTGAATCTGTATGTTATCACCATATCAAATGAGTACGGTATTCACCTAAGTGCTATTTATCTTTGTAGAAATGACTAGACCATTATTCATTTAAAGAGCGAAAGTGTAGCGCCAGCCTTTCACAAACACCTGAGACAGCCGAGGCACTACCTGTCAGAGTATCCTCTTTGTGGCGCTCTCCTTTATCAAAGGATAAGAAATGGGTAGAAGCGATAAAAAGGGGCCTGAGATTGCAACGGTACGTGGTGGGTTAACTCGAGGGAGTGAGCGGTAGCTCAGTGCATCACCCGATGTGACTGCAGCACCTCTGACCGGAAGATCCGAGGATCGAGTCCCGACCACGGCAGGATTTTCGGCACTAGCTTTTCAGCTAGGCCGAATTCAGTCGCCGTCTGGAGGATAATTCTAGCGGGCGGCTGCTCTGATCGAGTTTTCCGTCGTTTTTCCGATCAACACCAGGCGAATACTAGAGCTGTACCATAACAAACGGGTCACGGACCGCGCGCGATCTTTCCTTCCTCCTCCGTGTCATATCCGTACCCTTTACACACACACACGCCTAAAGTTACTTGCACTATACTACCACACATGCTGGGAGACCGGCCGGGGACTGAGAACTTGTCCCGGCTGGGACGGTGCTCCGTTGATGGGAGATATCCTGTAGAGGAAAACCCCGCTAGTCGACGGTAGGTCAGTCCCAGATCTCGCCATCCAGTTGGGGAAGATCACCGTCACCTCCCTAGGAAAGAACATGTACTACGCTTACATGAATAATAACCTCAGGAGTTGACGCGTCCGGAATCACTAACAATCAATCGAGAGAGTGTTTTATTTAAACTTATTGTTGCCAACTGAAATTGAGGAGGAGTTAAAGGAAGCATTTCTTATTTTATTTAGCATTAAGTTTTATTAGTTTTAGAATTTATTTGCAACTTTTAATGCTAATCCACTTTTTGTGTTGCTAAATTATACTACGTGAGCACTCCAAAACGCTAAAAATTGGTTATATGAGCATTTTTTCTGTAAAAAAGAAGTAAAACCGTCGGAACTTAGCCTCGTTTGCTCCGTCAGCTTCTGTTTGGACCATCCATTGTTTTCTTTACACTGTCATCTCCCGCCATCATAACCACGGGCATATTGAAGGCAGCATAAGCACGGCTTGAGATGAAGATTCGATTCGACGCAAGTCCTGAAAACACTCAGGCCAGGAGTGCGCATTACTTTTCCGATCAAGCAAAATGGACATCTGGCAATCGGAATAAAGAAAAACATGCACGTATGTTTCATTCAATATATCTCCTTCTATTAAAGGCGAAAAATGGGCAAAATAATATTTGAGATAACAAAAAAATTTAATTCGACTGCTTTAGTTTTGGAACAATGGATTCAGACGAGTTAGAAATGATTAATATTCATTTCTCAAACGTTTGCTATCTTGTGGGGAAGCGGCGATTGAATTCCATATTATTTTCGTCATTCCGCCAACTGGAGAATGTTTGTATGAAATTGAAATATTTATGTATTTAAAATGTAAGAAAAGTACGTGACCAAATTTCGTTTTGAAGAAATGACATTTATATGCGTAATTATATGATTATATATTGTAGTCTTTTGGAAGTTAAATTATTAGCACGTTGAAAGTAAACAACGAATGCCCTTTAAAATTAGGTATTTCCAGTTTGTCCGTTTACACACGAGTGATCACACTATTCGTAAACATATCTATTCTCATCTATTTTTAACATTATTTAAATAAATTATTACAATAATATATTTAGTGACAATATCGGAACAATGTAAAATTATCCGTCAAAACTATTCCTAACCTCTATCTGCACACCGGGAACGGTGGGTCAGTGCATCAACTGATGCAGTGCCTCTGACCGGGAGGTCCTATGTTCGAGTCCCGACAGCGGCCGGATTTCAGGTGCTAGCTTTTCAGCAAGGTCGAATTCAATCGGTATCTGGAAGAGAATTCTAGAGACCGGCTGCTCTGATCGGTAGTTTTCCGTGGCTTCTCCGATCAACACCAGGCGCATGCCGGAACAGTACAGTAACAAACGGGCCATGGACCGCGCGCGATATTTTTTCTCTTCCTTGTCCTATCCTCACCCCTTTCACACACACACACACACACACACACACACACACACACACACACATGCCCACACACTAATATGCACTACACTACCACATATGCCGGGAGACCGGTCGGGGACTTAGAACTTGTCCCGGCTGGGGCGGTGCCCCACTGGTTGAAGATACAAGGTTGGGAAAAAAACCCCTTAGCCAACGGTAGATCGGCGCCGGATCTGACCATCCAGAGGGAGACCACCGTCACCTCCCGAGCAAAACATGCACTACACTTACGGGACTAATGACCATAGTAGTTGACGCGCTCGGAATCACTAACAAGCAATCAATGTAACTGCACACATTGATGAGAAACAGCTCATTTGGCGGGAAATTTCACTTCGTAGGACGATGCTTTATTTGGCAATAATAAGCTTATTAAAATGTATCCAAAAAGCATCTACTGGCCTCCATAAAGCTTAGAAAGCCAAGGGAGGCTTCCTCCGCAATATATTAAATCTGTTAAAAAATATCTCCTGGCCCGACATTTTGTATTTTAGGGTTTTGCGCAGTACTTTTGCAAGAACCAGTAATTACAATTTTATTTTGCATAATAAAACATTTTTGCAATACTCATACTCGATAAGATTACCAATTCATCAGCATGAACATTACAACGCGACGTAAGAAATATATCATATCTGAGGTTGGCAGGAGTATAAGCGGCAACCCACTCAAGCAATACGCACTGACGTCTCACGGGTTGCCTAGACATTGCCCATTCACGAACTCATTGGCGTGTAGCAAATCCCAGAATGTTCTCCAACCCCAAACCATCCTCTTGCTATTTTGAAAAATAGAATTGGAGACTTATTTTGAAGTGGCAAAAACGTGCAGCTTAATCTATCTAGGGGTCAAAGAATAAAACGAATATTATTTATTTTCTATTATTATTTCTATTATTTATTTTTTATATTATAAAGAATACGAAAGTTGAAAACTTATTTATATTGTCATTGGAATTATGTAACGATTACTGAAACTTTGTTGGAAGTGTCTCAAAGCCGATCAAGGAGTATAATTTTGAGTTGTCATTCTGAGTCAAGTATCTAAGTATTTACAAAATTCTATTTTTTTTAGTGACCACTATTGGAAACAAATCGGGGTTTGAAAGTAAATAAGTACATGGAAATAGAGTAAATTGAAAATTTACAATTTAAAGGTAAGGAATCTTTTGTACTATACTGCACTGCAGTCGAAGAGCTTTAAGAAAACTACATATGTTTTCTTAACTATGGCCACCATTGATGCTTTTATCCTCCAATTCAGTTTCTTGAAAGAAGAAGTATTACAAATGGATTTATTAAATCACTCTTGTCACATGAGAAAAAAAGCAATTTTTTTCTATTTGTAATGAACTAAAGTTTGTGATTTAATATAAACATCTCACGTTAACAGAGACCTACTAGAAATCAACCGGTATTTAGAATAGTTTGCACATTACCACATTCATTCCATTTTTGCCGTGGCCAAATAAAACCATATTTGTTCGTTTTGATTTGCAAATATTTTTTAAAATAAAATGTTTATATTGTTGAATAGTGCTCGTAATATTTACAAAAAAGCAAAAATAATAACAATTTAGGGTAACTACGAGGGTAGGGGCAGAAGCCATGGCAACTATTTTTTTAAGAAATTTTATTGTATCACACAATTTTATTTGGTGCATGAAAGAAAAGCTCTGGTAATGTTTGTTCACAACAAGTGGCTCTGTGAATGCCTCTATTAGAACTGAGAGCAATGTTAAATCAGGTGCCTGACTGTCGCAGTGCGAGATAAATGTAATCCGTTTCTAGCAGTGCTTATGCACCAATATAGACGATCTGCATTGAAGAAATCTCCGAGAACGTCACAGGGCATTGGTGGAAGCCCTTGGTAATAACGTCCTTCCTTACCGTATAATCGCGAGATGGACAGGAGAGTTTCTGCGAGGATGCGTAACAACCAGTAGATCGGCAACGCACGTGACGACGTGTGAATGCGCGAACCTATGTGGCACGTGCGATAACTGAGCATCCACCTAATCGGGTATTTAGAATGGATATGTAATGCTTTTGGGATGTTTTGAACTCATATATTGTAAAATCCTTTGGAACAGGAAACCAATTCTGTCATTTCAAATACCTTAATAAATAAGAGAAATACAATTTCGATGTGTCTTTAAATGCACATGCACTTAGTTCATGCCTTGTCCTTTCATGTGTATATTACACATTTTCCTCCTGTGCTCGTGTTCCCACATAAAATAGTTGCCATGTCTTATGCCCCAACCGACGAATAATCCACCATTTTCTTCAATCAGAAAGTATTTTAGATTTTGATACATTTCACATTAAAGAATGACGCAATATTACGTAGTGGTATTATACTTTTGTAAATTGAATTAAGATTTTAATAAAATACATTTCTTTCAAAAAGTAAATACAATATGTATTGATGCAATATGGTAGGTAGAAATTTTTTCCTGCATTAAAGATACGTTTATATTATATTTGTCGAATATGGTATTTTTGCAATACCACCTTGGTAATAATCTGTACTTAAACTATATATAGGGTTTATTTTGGAAATCATGTGAATGAATAGTACAAATCCAAAATATAACCATAACTTTTACAAAAACATCTCCCCTCCTGTTAGAATTGTATTAATCAGCATTGAATGATCGTTTTGTGAAAATCGCGAGAACTGCAAACACGAGTAACTTGCGCGGGATAAAATAAAACGAAAAAAACACGTGACGCTAGCTGAGCGACCTGAACCACACATTTCGGCCAAAACAATGGAGTGCCAACCTCAAAAGCGCTGTTAGTGGAATGGGACAGGCTGCCAAAACGTTTTTGTTGTAAAGTGTATCGTTGAAATTAATAACTCCAGTACCTGAATGCGTAGCGAAAACAACACACTTTTGTGAACGAATGGTCACCCTGAATGGGAGAGTGCTTAAAATGTTACCTGTCGTAATTTCTTGAAAACTATATCACTCATATTATTCTCTATTGTTTGCGACTGTAAATTTTTGCTTATGTATTTTATGATACGTGTAAACTACTTTAATCTCTTTTTTTATTGAATTCTTCTGATAACCCATGTAAGTGTAGCAGAGAATTTTTTTGATAACCAGGAAAAGTTTGCAGGAAAACGTAATGTGAAAGATGTGTGTATGTAGAAATTTGTTTTTATTTATTTAATTAAATCAAAAACTGTTAACATTGAGATAGAAAAGATACATTCCCTGAACAGAAAGAAATCTATCTTCATCTAGATGCTGTTTGCAATAATTGTTACACGCATGTGATTTTAGATTAATGCATAAAAGACTAGTGGAACCCAGCAGACGTTCTACCTTTCATATCTCTCTTTCTCCTTCCCTCTCCCTTCGACTCTCTCACCGTCTGTCTCCGTCTCCCCTTCTCTCTCCGTCTGTGTCTCGTCGTCTGTTTTCGTCTCTCTCTGTTTCTCTCTCTCTCTCTCTCTCTCTCTCTCTCTCTCTCTCTCGCTCTCTCTCTGTCTCCATCTGTCGGACTCTCTGGCTCTCTTTGTGCGTGTCTGACTCTCTCTGTCCCTCTTATTCAAATTTAGTGGCAGATTCTGCTCGTCTCTTACCAGGTGGTGTAATATCGAAATGCGCCGGACCAGCAACCTTCAGCCGAACCTTCACCGAAAAGCGCCGACCCATCAGGCATTCGGATTAAATATTTTAGTTTTAGTTTTGAATGCCCTAGAACGCTTTGTTTAGAAGTTATTTAACGATATAGATTCAAAACTGCTGTCGAGTATTGCGGGTTGCATTTGACATGAATATTTAGTTTTGTTCTACTGCGTCATGTAGACGAGTTAAAATAAAATTAACAGTATCTGAACCATCTGGGTGAAAAATAGATATGAACAACTTTCATGGAGATCGGTCACAGGTTATCGGAGTTAACCGCCTGTTGTCCCGCCTCCTTAGTTCAGCTACGAGTGAACTGAGGAACGTTACATCAGTACAGGATGTCTCAGAATAAATATTCAGTAATTGTAGAGTATCAAGATGTATAACAAATTATCTTATATTGACAATAAACTTGTTGTTTCAAATTTCATAAAACAAAGAGTCACATGCGACATTTGTCACTTATTTTTAAGCAACTCATAAATATTACCTGGCAGTTTTCTTTCTCAAACAGTTAGAGACTTTTATTATCACACGAAAGACGGTCGGACATAAGAAATTTAGAAAGAAACATATTTTGGACACCAGTGGTCACCAAAACGTGTATTTCCGTGAGAACTAGGACATCTATGACTTTCCGTATTCCATTACTTTCTCAAAACTATGTTAACGTGGTATTATAAAAAACTTCTTTCTCCGATAAATCTCAGTACTAAAAAAGATAGTATACCTCTTCGGCATCACCGTAACATGCGACGTCTGTCCGGATCGACTTTAATATCTGTATTTCAACATACTATTCGTCCTCATCTACATCCGCAAATTCACAGCGAAGGGACTGCGAGACCTCAACAGCAACACTTTTCTCTCCGCAGAATCGTTGACGGCATGCTAGCGCGAGTGAGTAATGGCAGGGGAGCTTGGGCGAC
Source organism: Teleogryllus occipitalis (assembly GCA_011170035.1). NCBI lineage: Eukaryota > Metazoa > Arthropoda > Insecta > Orthoptera > Gryllidae > Teleogryllus > Teleogryllus occipitalis. The sequence goes on along the minus strand of BLKR01001849.1, from coordinate 84,824 downwards.
TGAATGGGCGCAAGCGAGGAATGTGGAAGGACACGGCAGCGAGCGTAAGCGGGGAACCGAGCGTGGGTAGGGAGAGTGCAGGGGGACGTAATGGGCGCAAGGGGGGCGTAATGGGTTGGAAGCGAGAGTGAGGTGAGTGGGCGTGGTTCGACGGTGGAGAAAGCGAGCGAAGGTGGGGAACGGGCATAGTGGACGGAGTGCGTGGAGAGGGTACGCTGGTTGAGTGGGCGTGGGCGGGCAGTAGGCGCCAGAGTGGGCGTGGTTCGGTGCGTTGATTTTGGAGTGGGAGAAGCGTGGTTGTGGGAAGCGTGGGCATGGGAGTGGGCGTGGTTCGATGGAGGAGAAAGCGAGCGAAGGTGGGGAGCGGGCATAGAGGGAGGTGTGCGAGGAGAGCGTACGCTGGTTGAGTGGGCGTGGACGGGCAGTAGGCGCCGGTGGGTAGCGTGGGCGTGGTTCGGTGTGTGGTTGTGTGAGCAGGGTGGTTGTGGGTAGCGTGTGCGCGGGGCAGCGGGCGTAGGCATGGGAATGAACATGAACCGGGAAGGGGGCGTGGTCGTCAGCGTGAGCTGTAGGGCATGGGAGTATGGGAAAGTGATCTTAATGAAAGAAACGGGCGTGCACGGGAGTGTGAGGTGAAGGGCTTGACTGTGGGCGTGGCCAGGTGCAGGCCCACATACGTGGAGCGGGGGCGGAGACAGAGCCCTGAAAGGGGACGGGAGCCTGGTCGGAAGCTGGGGCGTGTCGTGGGGCGGTGTGGTGGTGGGCGGAGGCTTAGGTGTGGGCGTGGCGTCGTAGGAATACGAACGAGCGCGGCTTTTAATCCCGGACAATGGAAGCGGCCGCCGCGGCGCCGAATTGGATTCCGAAGAGCCAACGCCCGCGGCCAGTGACAGCGCCGCGCAACGGACGCTCCAGGAAGCTCCCTGCCACTCAGGCTTTACGACCTCGCGCCGCGCCGCGCTGGACCTTAGGTGACAAGTGACAGAACGCGAATGCAGGATTATCCCGCGGTAGATTGAGTCTACTGACGTCACTTCCTACATCAAGAAGGAGTGCACGGCGCTAACTGACAATTTAACTATATTCAATTCGCGTTATAGCTATTAACATACCTAGAAGTGTTATGAGGAGACATCGGATGTTTAGGGATATGCCTATTTTATTCTAGCGAACTTATTTAAAGGCTGATAATACATGTGGACGAATCATGACAAATGATGACATATGACGAAGTTTTATAGTGCTTATTTTGGGCTAGGTTTGTGGCTAGATCGAAGGTCTTTAAGCCATTATAGTACATTCTGCCGCGTTCTAACGTTTCGATTTTTATCGACCATTTATTTATTTATTCGACTATTTATTTATTTCCTGGCGCGGACGTCACGCATTTACCATTACTACACAATCACTAACTTCAACACTATTTACATCTGAAACAAGCTCTTCTATTTCACAATAATTCTACTTTTAATTTAATTCTTAATTTATATTACCGTGGGATTAAGAACACATAATTGAAATTTTGTATTACGCTAGACTTTGGTAATGTCCAACACACTATTTGAACGCATTTATATAATATCTTTGAAGTGAAAGTAATAATAACGTCAACGCAATACACGTAAACACGTACATTTTACGCATACACTTCTGTCCATACATCTTATATAAGCGAAGGTTTCCTGTTGACCACTCACTCAGAGGAGTGTCTGTCTCTCGCTCTCTTTTTCTCTATGCTCCTTTCTCCGTCTCTCGCTTTATATTTCCGCCTCTTCCTCTATCCATTTCTCTCTCTCGCGCTCTCTCTCTCTCCCCCCCTCTCTCTCTCTCTCTCTCACCCTCGGTCTCCCTAAACCTCTCCCTCCGTCTCTGAGTTTGACTCCCTCTCTCACTTTTCTCTTTACCTCTATCTGACACTGTCTCTCTCTGTCCGTCTCTATGACTCTTTTCCTTCTCTCTCTCTCTCCCTCTCTCTCTCTCTGTCCTGTCTGTTGTGTTTGGTCTGATAGACTGGGTTACTCCTCTATCTGCACGAAAGAGATTAAAGACGAAGTAATAGAACGTTGTAGAATATGTTATAGCAGATTACTTCAATCCACAATACAATGGACATTAACTCGAAAACCATAATTTCTGCGTCGGTGTAACCAAATTTTCTGGATTGCAGAGACACGAGTTCAGTGAGTACAGGTGGATCCCGAGTAATTTTTCTTAAGTAGTGTTCGATTAACGAGGCCTAGCTTTTGAACGTGTTATTACATTTGTGGAGACACAACTATTTAGAAGACACCTACTCCGTAGCATGCGTGGTCAGATTCGAGCACCAACTCAAAATTTAATTGAATTAATAGAGAGACAAAAATATTCCACGATAAAGTTCAAGTGAAATTGAATCTCAACATTCAGCAAATAATATAATGTTTATTACGCACAGTATTTGCCCCATAATGTACAGTTTAGGGGCTCCATATACATCCTCAGGATTCAGCATCAAACGATATTGACTTTAAAACATGATTTACTAATTGTAAAGCGTTCTCACGGGTCCGGCTAGTAATATATTGATGCATTCTAAATTTACAATATGACGATTTGCAAATAAAAAAATACTACGTTTCGTGTCATTTTCAGAAAATGTCAGAATCCAGGAGACGTTCATTTTAATTTTAAGATAAATTGATTTCTATATTCTATTTTTTCTCTGAAACTTTGAAAAAACAATCAATACACTTTATGTTGCGTTTCAAAGGATTGGGACTAATGTATTACATGATGTAGTAGAAAAATATCCGTGGAGGAGAGGAGAAATGTAATAGTTTTCAGATATTCTAGAAACATTGAGTAAATTCTAATTAATTTATGTTACCTTGCAATTCCAGTAATGTGATACCGCAGAATCTGAGGGATTTGCTTTCCACGAAGAGTACATTTTCGAACCGTTGCTTTAGAGATACATTAAAAGAGATAGTGGTAATAGGTTAATATATTGGTGAAAATGGTTAGTTGTAAGAAAAAAGGACGAAATTTCTGCAAGTTTCTTGTTATTTGAAAGTAAGATGAAGCTATGATATTTCGAGGAAAAGATGTAGGAGACTAATAAAAGAAGAAAAAAAGCAATTTTTTACGTGCAAAAAGCTTAGAGTAAATATTTTATATTTTTTACGTAAAATAGTATAGGGCCCGAAATAAAAAGTGCGAGACAAAAAAGGAGAAGCTACACATTTTTGAAAAGAATAAAACAGACATTTTTTGTGAAAAGATATAGTCATAAAACAAGTGGAGCTAAACCAGCACGTACTTTCTCATCCGCATTTTCAGTAAATGTTCCAGGGCTTCATGTAAAGTACACCCACCCCAAAAGTATTCAAATATCGGTTTCAAATTCACGGGGTCGCGACATCAACCAGATCGATTGTGGAATATCAATGTTGGAGAAAATCAGCTGAACGGTTTAACCACTAGTGTTGTGTACAGACGTACGGACAGACCGAGGGTTGGACGGACAGACAGACTTTTTGCCGTCATTTGATTTTTATGTATCACAAAAAATGGATTCTGACTACACCACGTGTTAGAGAGAATTGTTTTCCTAAATTTAGCGACTGGATTTTTTCGCTTTGTCGTTACCAGGGCGCTATAATAGTTTAGCTGCAGAAAATTTGCCAATTTTTTGCTCATCATTACATAACTTTCTCTCTACTGCGTAAGTGGTAGCGAGAAAGTAAATAAAAGTTGGTGGAAAAGGGATTAAGCAGGCAGAATCCGAGATAAACGAAAGCAAACAGCGGGGATTTTAAAGAAACGGGATAGTGGAGGGAAGAGGTGAGGAGGGATAAGATTAATAGAGGTCCTCTCGACGCAATAACTGCCATATCGGCGGGTCAAAGTAATATTCATCAATAATGGGAATATCTTCGCAGTCGTTTGAAGGAGGGTGCGGAGTCGCAGCTATTTCAATAATTCCGCCTTCTGGATCTTCCCCTCCGCCAGCGGTTATCACTTCCTGAACGTGTGGCCGATCGAACGCTGAGAATTCTCATTAATTCCAAAATGCCAGATCTCCTGCCAGGAGAGAATTTTGATATTGAATGAAGGGTACACGTTGAGGTTTACTTAATTTTTGTAATGTAACTCTCCTAAGCGATTGTTAAATGACTGGTAAGTAGTTATTTTTCTAAAGATATATTTCTTGCTGGTTTTTAGTTTGTCAAAAAAATGAGAAAATAAAGCGTGTGACATCATCTTCAATATTGTTCCAGTATTTTAAAAATGATTTTCTGAATGTACTCATAGCTAATGTAAGTCTGTAGACCTGTCTAAGAACTGACATTTGTGCGTTGACATTCATTTTTGTAATGTATTAATATGTTTTTTGCCACTTTATAATCGCGTTGTTAATGTTGTATATTTTCCCATACTATTATTTCATCATTGTTACACTATTATGAAGCAATACTATGTGTAAAATCGCGTGGACATATCCGGTACACTATTGTGAGACTCCATCTCCTTTAAGTATTTTTAATACTCTAGAATTCAAAGTACTATCTTCGGTCAGTACCTGGTATTTGTTTTGAGATCCCTTGAGTAAAACTAGTAAAAGGGGTCGTTGTTAAAAGGGGTCGTCGGAACGGTCGTCGAAACGGTCGTCTGATCGGTCGTCTCATTGGTCGTCGAAACGGTCGTCGGAACGGTTTAAGTGTTGGCGTTTACACAGACGGGCATTTTGCTTTCCATCACTTTGTTGCTACTATGGAGCCACAAAACAGGTTCTGATTGCACAATGACTTAGAAGAAGTAATTTACGATATAGGAACACGATGTATCCAATTTTGTGTTATCAGGGAGTGTCAATAAGAGTTTTTCTGTGGAAAATTCGCCAATTTCCAGCATACGATTACAATACTTTCTCTTTTAACGAAGTAAGGTGAGAATATAAAATGTATTGGACTTTCATGCACAGTTTAAGTAAATTACATTTAACATTTGATTTAGGTTTTTTGTTTGTATTGAGAGTTGATAAAATCGATGATTATTGTTATATCATTGGAAGGACGGATATTTGAAGAACATATGAATCGGCCACGCCACCATGATGAAACGATATATGTTTTTATTACTCTTACTTCTTAAATTCACGTATTTTTGAATATATCATACTACATTGTGAAATTGTATCCAGCACTTGGAACCTAAAATATGACCAGCCTTCTTGCCCTAGTAACAAAAAAATACAGCACCATTCAGTATTGTGTTTATTTGTCAAAACCGTGTATTAAACGTTTCTTTTTATAAATATTTAATTAATTAACTTACGCATTTTAGATCACATATATCTATATCAATAATATAATTTACAACATATATTATATAAATGTAATAATAATTATATAATCAACATATCATTTCATAATATACAAGAAACGTTGAAACCTAAAATATGACCAGCCATCTTGCCCTAGTAAACGTAAACTAAAGTACCATTCAGTATTCCGTTTGTTTTTCATAACCCCTCATTAAACGCTTATTTTTTAAATATTTAATTTATTCACTTACGCATTTCTAGATCTCAAGTATCTAAATAAATAATATATCTAATAATAATATAATTTATAAGAAAAGCTGAAACCTAAAATATGACCAGCCTTCTTGCCCTAGTAACAGCAAACTACAGTACCATTCAGTATTCCGCTTGTTTGTCATAACCGCGCAGTCCGTATCGCTTCGCCCCAACTCACAAACTCGGTTTTCCCGCGAGTGGCAACGTAGTCCGCGTCGCGCATTCACTGCCGCCGGTGGCCACTCGCAACCTCGGCCCTGCCCGTGGCTGGGGTCGCGCTCTGCGGCTGTTTTTGCGCGTGGTGACCCTCGCCCACGCGCCTGCGCTGGCCGGCGGCTCGCGCACCGTTCGTCATGCGTGCAGCGGAAAAACGCCCCGTGAGAGGCACGCGGAGGGGGCAGCGAGGTGGGGGGCGTCCTGTAACTTGTTGCGCGGAGGTGTCTGCGGACTAGGGTTTCCAATTATGTTGTTGCGAATAGGACACTGGGTGAGCAAAAAATAACGCATTAAACGTTTCTTTTTACAAATATCTTATTTATTAACTTACACATTTTTAGATCACACACACACACACCACTATTATTTATACTATTTATACTATTTATACTATTTATACTATTTATACTATTTATACTATTTATACTATTTATACTATTTATACTATTTATACTATTTATACTATTTATATTATTTATACTATTTATACTATTTATACTATTTATACTATTTATACTATTTATACTATTTATACTATTTATACTATTTATACTATTTATACTATTTATACTATTTATACTATTTATACTATTTATACTATTTATACTATTTATACTATTTATACTATTTATACTATTTATACTATTTATACTATTTATACTATTTATACTATTTATATTATTTATACTATTTATAAGAAATGCTGAAACCTAAAATATGACCAGCCTTCTTGCCTTAGTAATAGGAAACGTCAGCACCATTCAGTATTGCGCTTGTTTGTCGTAACCGCGCATTAAAAGTGTCTTTTTATAAATATTTAATTTATTAACTTACGCATTTCTAGATCATATATATGTAAGCCACAATTTAAAGAGTTCAAAGGAGCGGAGTTAGGGTTAGAATCGACACATAAAGATGCAGTAAACAACTGTAATATAAATAATATGTACAGATTAACTAAATACAGAAATACAATGGTAAACAAATATACTTAAAACTAAAGACTAAGACCAACCTGGATCGATACAATGCCGATGGTAGGGCTTTGTATACATCAATACAATAACATCAATACTCTCAGCTCGGAGTCTTGTTACGAACTCCCTCTCACGCGCGTGTCGACAAGCGACAGGGCGAGCCAGACATGATTACCAACCTAGCCAAGCTTGTTACCCACAGGCTTACATATATATAATATATAATATAATTTACAACATGTATATTATAGAAGCAACATATAATATTACAATATATTATACAGTTTATTTTATTATTAATTTAAGGAACATAATTTTCACTTTTTTCACTTTTCGCAGCTTTTACTGCGGTAAATCTTTGTTGTCTTTTATAAAATCGTAAAAGGCTGAACAACTTGTGTCAGGTGTTAGTCATGTGATAAAATAAATGCCCATAAATGTCACAAATTTAGAAAAAGAGGACATTTAAAATACAAAGGACAAGGACGTGAATGGAGAAGTGTCATCCCAAATGAGGACGCTTGGCAATCCTAGACTGTTAAGCAGCAGTCACTGTGAATCGATTTTGGCCGAAATTGAGAACGTCGGCAAATGATGACGCTTGGCAATCCTACTGCCGACTGTTAAGCAGCAGTCACTGTGAATCCGATTTTGGCCGAAATTTTGGCCAGCTGATGTCGAACGCTTTCGTCCAATGTCTTACATTTTTCAATTTATTTGTTTAAGGTTGCTTTTAACTAATTGGTCATGTAGCGACTGCTCTTATTTCTAACATTGGTATATTTGTAAGGGGAAAACATAAGGGCAACATGAGCACACACAAACATCCATGCTTCTTCCCGAGATAAAAAATACACTTTACTTTCGGGACTAATGAATATAGCAAATTGACGTGCCCGGAAATAGTAACTAATGAATCCCGACAGCTGCAGTTGCAACAGTTCTTAACCTGAGCTATCTCAGTCGATTTGCGCAATATGCCATTAAATTTTATACTAAATATAAACAATTAGTACAAACACTGTTTCTAAACATTAATGACATGGGAATGAGATTTTAGTTTTTTGAACTCAACTTTCTATTAGTTATAAAAATAATAACAAAACGGTAGTGAAAAGTCTCTTTTAGATAGAATGAACGAACTTGTTCGAAATACGGAGGCCCTTGACGCACTTATTCACACTCGGTCGCCTGCCTTTTGTTCGCCGAAATTAAAATATCGGCCAATTTATGCGTGGGCGGCGCGGCCGCACCGAAGTCTCAAATCCTTCTCGCGCTCGCCGCGTTTTGATGAAGAGGAGAAATCCGCACCGCGAGAATTGACTGGACGAGTGCCCGAGAGACACGCGCGCGCCCGCCGGAGCCAGGTAATTAAGAAATTTAATTAAAAGCATATTGTGCCACTCTGTTCTGCAGAATGCTAGGCCATCCGATTCGCCGCGGGAGACGGCTACGTGTGATTCTGGCTGGTTATTAGTTTTCTAGTGACGCTTGAGCCTGGGATTTTGGATTTGGGGGGTCGTTTCTACGATGCTCGTATTTGGTTGGGAAGATAAGACAATTTGGTGCAGAGTAAATAAGTTGTTTTCTGTTTTGTCACTTAAATGCAATTTCCTAGTGAGTGCAATTAAGAATCAAGTTCTTGGTGGTGGCACTTAAATGTAACATGCCTATAAATGTACATTATGAGGAAAGAGATATTAGTGAATATCGAGTTTTATGCATTACGAGTTATGCATTACGAGAAACACTGACCGTATAACTCAGTCTAACTTAATACTGTATACAGCCAAATCCGTATAAGTACGGATAATCTTTTCTTCAAAAACTTGTGCTGTTCTGAATTGGTACTTTTATGTCTCAAGCCAATAATTTCATTTCTACAAAGTGTATACATCCAATTTACACCAATATAGTGTATGTGACGGGTAAGTCTTTGTCTTTCTGTTCCATCTCTTGTCCAGAACTTTCTTTCATTTACATTTTTGTGACATGTTTGCACCGAAACATGTCCTGTTGGCCATTAGTTTATTTTATTACACTAGTACATAATTACATTGTATTCCTTTTGTCTCTATAAATTAATACACAATGTAGAATATGATTGTTGGGGAAGCTTTATTGTAAAGAATATACTGTTTCATTGGGGATACAGAAGTTGTTTAATATTTGGAACCCTCAAAATACAATATTTTCTCATAAGTCTTCATATAAAACTTTTCCTTGCTACTAAAGACATCTTAACTGTAAATAAAACAAAAAATCTTCAACGTAGTATGTTTTAAGAAAATTGTTGTATATTGAGATTCTTAAGTTAGGAGAATTTTAACTGTACGCTCGTGCATTAATATTTTTATTAGTGTTCAATATGTTTCGAGATTGTTTAGATGTCAGCAAATTAACTCGTTCTTTGTATATAGACCGAAGATTGAAGTCATTTTTCCAATATCGTAAGGTCTTAATATCGACTTGCTACTTTCTCAATAATAATAAAAAAATATACTTTTATAACTTTTAAAAATGTATGATCACAAATTCATGTGTTTTCTAACTCTCTGAAGTTATATTACCTAAACCTCATACGATTCACACTACCTTCTCCCAAATCTCAGCGAAATAACTTGACAGGCAAAAGCCCCAAATCACTGATTGAGGATAACGAGAATAATTGATATTATATAGGCCCGTGTCTTAAAAACAGGAAAGCCTAAAACAAATTTATTAAGATAAAATATAATAAAATTATGCAATTATTTATATTATACAGTTAATTGAAATTTTTTTCTGCTCATCATTTGTTAGAAGTCTAGGCCAAACATTGACAAGGCAATATATACATTTATCAACAATTAAAAAAAATACAATTAATTTATATAATGAATTTAAATATAGCAAGAATATCTTTCACAAATTACACATTTGTACATTTCATTTGTAATTAACTATTAAAGAAAGATATTGGTGTTAAATTTCAATCCATTATATTCAACATTGTCTGTTGTTTGTTAAAGTTATTGATTAATTTATTACAGTCAATATTAGGTTTATCGATATTCTAGTAATTGGTATCGCTCAATTTTTAGAATAATAGCAATAAAGTTCTTATACGTTCTTTATATTGTATAATAATGTACAAATTTCTCTATTCCCGTTTCCGACATTCCTGCTATTCTGGGCGATCGCCCCAGCGAAATAGCTTCGCCGGCTAGGTCGAAGCCGCTGAGACGTGAAACGAAGACGTAACGGAAGCTCGTTGGCCGCCTTCCCCGAGCGACCTCCTGGCAGCTGCCTGACGGTGCCACACCTCCTGGCGCAGAGTCCCTCTCGACGCCAATCGCTTGTCGGCTCCCGACTTCCGCTTCCCGCGCCGGGCGATCGCTTGCCGATCGATTCCTCGATGCCCTCACCCCCTCGGCCGCGCCGCCACGTCGCGCGATCTGCCCTCCTCGATGGCAGCGGAGGGCGGCGGCCTTCCTTGGCAGGGGAATGACGCGTCTCCGCCGGCTACCATCTTATAGATGGACCAACGTCCATAGGTAGGTCAAGGTGAATCTGTAAATAGACTTCCAATGACAATGAAGTTGGATGGATGGGGGTGTATTTAAATGAAACGGAATGACAGACACACAGAGATTGATTGATTAGTTATTTTTGATTGATTGATCTTTTCGTGTTTCCGGGCTCGTCAACTGATTTGGACATTAGTCCCGTTAGTGGAGTGCATGTTTTTTCCTCGGGAGATGGCGGTGATTCCCGCTTAATGTCGGGATTCGGCGCCGGCCTACCGTCGGCTAGTGGGGTTTCCCCCTAACCTGGACTCTCCCACCAGCGGGGCACCGCCCCAGCCAGGACAAGCTCCAAGCTCCTGACCGGAATATGTGGTAATGTAGTGCATGTTAGTGTAAGTGTGTGTAAGGGAAGAGGATAGGACAAGGAAGAGGAAGGACAGATCGCGCGCGGTCCATGGCCCGTTTGGTAGGGTACTGCTCCGGCATTCGCCTGGTGTTGATCGGAGAAACCACGGAAAACTACCGATCAGAGCAGCCGGCCGCTAGAATTCTCCTCCAGACAACGACTGGATTCGACCTAGCTGGAAAGCTAGTGTCGAAAATCCTGCTGCCGTCAGGACTCGAACCTAGAACCTCCCGGTGAGAGGCGCTGCAGTGACATCAGTTAATGCTCTGAGCTACCGCTCTCGGTTTGATTGATTAGTGATTTCGAGTGCGTCAACTGTTAAGGTCATTAGTCCCGTAAGTGTAGTGCACATGTTTTCTTCGAGCGCTGTCGATCTCATCCCTCACTGGATATTGAGATCTAGCGCCGACCTACCGTCCACTAAAGAGGTTTCTCTCAACCGGGTACCTCCTACTAGTGGAGGCACCGCTCCAGCGTTCCATTTAAAATAAATATTTTCTGAATCCTCTTATTTTGTTTACCCAATAAACGAGTGCAAAATTATGAATTTTGATTTCAGATTGCTGAAGCTTCTGAGTATAGTTTTCCGTCGAGTCCATTACCTTTTACGTGGCTAGCTATCCACCCACACACGCTATCTTTCATCCTGGTTGTTGCTCGCCTTCCGCGGCGTCGCTCAAGGGCTTTTTTATTGACCCATTGACGTCGCACGGAATGGGTGATTGGGCGATTATACGGCGTCGCCGGGAATCGAAAAGGCGCTGCTATTTATGACGATGGGGCGGTTTTAAGGTTCTCCCCGTATCTTCTCTCTCGTATCGCCTCATTGTCTGCTTCCCATTCAATTCGTAACCCTTCCCTAACCCGAGGAGTCTGAGTAAGATTTTTTTTGCCTAAGGAACTTGTACATTTTAGAGACTGCTGTTGTTGTTTTTTGTGATTGTCGATGATGTTTATGATTGTATAGTTGAATTACACGGCTCCACTGATTGGCTTCCTCGACAAATCCTTGTCATAGATTGTGATGTTGGGCGTTTTCGAATTGTGTGCCATATCAAAATCCAATGCTGCTTGTAGGTTTTGGCCTCAACGATGCCTAACACACCTGTGGACCCATGTAAGACATCAGTGGTATATCGCTTGTCTTAAGAGCGTGGATGTATCGTGGCGTGAAAGTAGTAGTGGTGGTGGCGGTGGCGGTGGTATTAACAGTAGGAGTAGTATGAATTTCATATAAAGTATATTTTATTGCTCATTATTTCATATCGTATTGAAAACTACTTTTTCTTTATTTTGTCATTTAATTGCTGTAGCTAAATAAACTGAAATGTCCATTATTGTTGTGAAATGTCTAACGTTTATTGCTTATCGGTTAACAAGTAAGCTTTGGCACTACCCATTTACTATCCGTTTCGTAATATTGTATTGCCATATCCACTTAACAAGACAGAATAAAGAAAAAGGTCGCTCTGAACGGCCGGGTTAGATCCGTTAAAGATTTTATCACTCCATCTTCATGTGTTTTTTAAATAAAATGGTGCCACGAAACCATTTAAAAGAAATTTAATATAATGGCATTTTGTGTAAGAGCAATATGACGCAAAATATTGGCATCATGTAGTACGAACCGTAGAAAAAATAATTAAACGCCACAAATCAGTTCACTCTAACAAGGAAAGTTTGAAATACATTAAATAGTACAGTCCAGTATCTGCACCACAATTGGGAACGAAGCTTTAAAGCTGTCAGGTGGCTTTCTGATTCTACATCTATTCTGAATCTTTATCAAACTTTCAAATGCAGAAGAAAAAGTCAGCTCCATATTGATGCAAGACGCAGCATCCATTTATCATCTGAATTGAAACACGGTTGTCTCCTTCGCTTAGTTTGAAAAATTGATGATAAAGAAGATTTCTCTCAGCTAAGTTTCGCGTCATAGGTGAATTTGTCGGCCTTAGTGCTTAGTTATTCTCAGAAAAACACTCTCGTCCTACTGAAAGTTTGTTTTCATCCGTTTAGGGAAAATAAATCATTTGTTGTTGAAACAAAAATATCCAAAGTAATATAAAGTACTTTCTTTGTACAGTTTGTTGGAACAGAGAACGTTGGAATATTCATGTATGGTTTGGACGTCTGCTTGAACGTTTCAGACAACTTCTCTATTATTATCCTTTATATGTGTTTTTATTAAGTTTTTTTAAAGTTGAAACTTCATATTAAAAATATTTTTGGCAATAAATAAATGTATTTATACATTTATACTTCGATTAGTTTGTAGATGAAACGGTGACAGTTCAAACGTATCATTCAAAGTTAAATGTAACGAACGTGATAGTTCAAACATGTAACGTATCTACGTAACATCTTGCGATAGCAAAATTATTCACAAAGCTGATTTGTCGTTTTGTCTCTCAGGATAACTTTAAATAAATCTGAACCTGTATTGGAATTCTGCGCGTAGATTATTTCAGATAGCGCTGGCAAGTTACCGCATTACTTCTTGCTATGAAGGATAGTTGACGGTAACATATTTGTTGTGAAATAGTAACGAAAAGAGAAACATGTAATCCATTTATTGTAAATAAATTTTAGACGCAAAACGTATCGGAATGCGCTTTACTGTTTGCCATTTTTGTAACTTTGAAGTTGTGTTGATACACTAGAGAAACCGGTCAAATATTACTCTGAGGAAGAAATGCTGACGATTCTGTACTAACTAGGATGATTTGTAAAACCACTAAGAGTAGCTCAGAAAAAAACTTCAAAAGACTTGAAACTACTCTTGGCACCGCAAACAAAAGAGTTCGGAGAGAAACTACTCGGAGACTGACTATAACTGATAGCGAATGTCCGGATTCTTATGTAATTACAAATTTGTTGTCTTTCTATGTTCAGTTCTGAACATTGTGTTTCTACCTATTTTCTTGAAATTTATTTCGCAAAAATATTTAATGAATTTTCAATAGTAATTTTTGTTTTAAAATATTGACATTCTTTCTAACAGATGGTTGATACTTTTATCCATATTATTATTGCGTCATTATCCAATTTCATTATATTTTACCTGATGATGTGAGAAAACCACTCGCCAAACTTCGTGGTGTTTGTTATGTACTTTAGTCTTTAAATACGAAAACGAATACTGGTTATCGCCATTCTTTGATTGTACCTAAATTCAATGAATACTGATTTAATTGAAATTGTTATTAGACAATAATCTTGATTTATATAATCTAAATTAGTTTATTTGCTAATATTATGCAAATATACCTTATTTTCAAAATCATGTTACTTTTAGTGAAATCTAAAATGAAGTTCTTTGGTGCATGTCTGCCTGAAGTTTGACATGTTGTGTATGTGCAGTAATTATTCTTCATTGAATCTAATCAAATCATGTTTCACTCTCGATTAATTCTCGTGTGATTGATGTAGACAACGCTCCAGAACATCTGCTGTTGCCGAAAATGATATGGCCAGTATTAGTATTCTCACTGAGATCATAACCATGGTATTTATAGAAGAATGTGAACAATGGGTAGGAAACAAGAGGTAAATGTGATAAACGATTTTTGCTCGTATGGAGATACGCACTATAATCCTATGGTCTCAACGATTTACCTCTTGTGATTCTTCTGCTCTTCATGACTATCAATTTTTGATCTCATGATACTCCGCCGCATAAGTTATTCATCCCCCACGTCATCGTGACAGCACTTCCAGGAACACTCTCGGATCTCATCATGTCGTCATGATCATGTGCCTGTAACGGTTTCGTCCTCTAGAAGTTACTTTACAAGCAATTTACAGTTAATAAAAACATAAATATTGATTATTTTTAATGGTTATGTGGATATTCTTATCAATGACTTATGTACAATGACGTTTCAAGGATGTGAGAAACCATCGATACAAAATTTACCGTACATGTATTAGTGCAAATGGAATCGCCTGATGCGCATCAAAGAGCTTAGAGGCGAAAAACATAAATTCACAGATTATAGTATTATTCGTGTTAGCAGGCAAAAAAGCAACCCACAAAACCGCAACATACGTTATCATTGTCCATTTCTCGGAAACGGACCATCCTGGAGCTTTAAAACCGTTTTTTTTAGTTTCTGTAAGAACACATATTATGTTTTCTTTACAACAGTCTACAAAATGAGATATTTTGGGACGTACTATTATATGTATTTTTGGCTCAGCCATTCCACAAACACTAGCAGTTGGCGTTGTGGCACAAACACTGAAAGCTGAGTTTCAGTATAAAATTTATATTCACTTTTAAAGCAGTGATTTTAAAAGTTATTTTTTTATTGCAATGTTTTTCGAAAAATCTTCGGGGCCCTTCTATTGCATTTTTTTTAGGATTTCTCTCTTTTAAGTACTCTAGCTATTCAGAATTTCCCATTTCATCCGGCGGAGTAGGCACTGCCACATATGCCGCCGTAATGTTTGTAGAAGTCATTCATAATAAAAACACTAAAACTAAATTTGGGATTTACAGTTATATTTCTACATTAACAAGTCCGGAACAATGCGCAGAAAGCGCGAGGAAGATTTGAGAGAGCAATTCGAGGGAACATTTGAAGAATATTTGTGGGAACATTTAGGAAACATTTAGGAAACATTTGGAAGAACACTCGAACATTTGGCGGAACATTTAAAAGTTCTGGAGGAACATTTGAAAGAACATTTGGAGTGATTCAGGGGAACCATTGAGAGAATCTTTGAGGGAACATTTGGAGGAATCACTGGGAGAAAAAGAAATCCTTTGAGTAACCTTTGGGAAAGCCTTCGGGTAATATCAGAAGAAATATTGGGGGGTTTATCTGGAGGAATATCTGGGGGAATATTTGGAAGTACATTTAAGGTTACCTTTGGGGAAACCTTGAAATTGATGGAAAAGCCATACCGCAGCAGAGATTTAATGAGAGCTAAAGAAGAAGGATACAAATAACATTTAGAAGTCGAAAAATAATGAATGAATGTTTTGAATGCACGTTTTATGGATCAATTTTGCATTACCAAGAAACAATTTTACAGCTGAGCCTAACCAGTTAGGTAAGTGTCATGTAACATGTAGAAAAAGGTGACCATAATGGAACGTTTTAACCTATTTTTAAGATATCATTCTTACTCACTTAATTTTTCTGTTTTCAACATACGAGTTTTTGTAAATAAATCATTGTGAGTGATTTCCCACCAGTAGGTAAGAATACATCTCATTCAAATTCACAAAATTAAATACTTCTATTTAAGTGTTTTTCAATAAATTTCTTTTTCTGTTAATGATATCGATTATTCTTTCACGGATTATTGTAACAATAAATTGAAGGGGTATTTTTCTTCCAAATGTTCTTACAAAATCAAATAATGCCAAACATTGCATTTTTAAGAAATTTGTGAAGCCAAGTAGAAATAAATGGATTTCAAAAACGTTATAGTAACCATGGGGAAGAGATTTTCTAAAACACACTAGTATTGAGTATCTTGTATCCAATTACACGTGTTGTATATTTTCCATGGTTTTAACAGATTTCGGGGACAACGCCGAATGTCTGCAAGGAGAGAGATCCAAGTTTCATCGCGTTCGTTGGAGGTAGAGACGAGCACCGATAAAGGTTTGGGCGCGGTCCGTGAAGTTCGCGACGACGCTAATGAAAGCAATTTTGATTGATAGTCTACCCGATCGGTTTTGTTAATGACGACAGGCTCAAAGACTTTGATGGATTACAGAAGACGAAGCTCGTAGAACGCGCGGAAACTTAGGATATTTCTTGACAATGCCAGAGAAAAGCAAAACTCCGCGCCGTTTGACTCTGGCATCACCCAAGGTTCTTCAGCCGAAATTCAAAAGATGTCTTTTTGTGATTAATTTCTGTCGAAAATCTGAACATGATATATGTAATTGATTGCGAAAGAAAGTTATGCAACGTTTGTATTAGTATGTGAATTTATTTGTTTCGGTGATTTATTTTTGTTAAACATAGCACATAGAAGTTTGCTACGCCTGAAGCATTTTACATTGATCGGTACGAATGAGAAACGTACATATTTAATATTAATAGCTTCACTTTTTTTCTAAAAAGTTCATTTTTAGTGTTGCAATGTAAATGTAAATCGAACTTTCTTCAGTAATTTTTGATCAGTTTTAATTAAAGTTTTTGAATGTTGGATTGTTTCAAGTAAAATGCTAATAAGGAGGGGGGAAAATTGTTGTGAAACAAATAATGATTTTCATTTTGTTTTGAATAAAGATAAACATTCACTTGCTTCATAATCCCAGAATATCTGGACAAACTATAGTGTAAAGGATGTTTCACAAAGAAGCCAATGCGCCTGAATGACGCTAAAGTTGTTCAGTAATGAGTATCAGTTCAGTGATTAAAATTAACGAAACAAAAAGTTTTCAACCTTATCTGATGACATCGAATGTTAGATAAAATTATCTATTTCAATTACTAGCAATTTAATAGTGCAAACACACTGAACTTCTCTCATACATCTGCTACCATTCATCAGATTTTATCGTGGTTTGGATGGGTTCTTTACGCAACATACATAAATTGTCCCATGAAAAAAAAACATTTGCGGACAGAGCATGAGATACATATTACGTCTTACAAAGAGGTGAAATTTTGAAACTCATGACCCATTCCCATTTTGACCTACAAAACATTGCAAAAAAGTCGTAATGGCTTCTTTCAAGTTGGACATTTTCTCCAACCGCAAATTGCGTTTTAGTGACTCAGTGTATTAAAATCATGTACGGCTTACCCTATTTTATTTTTACAACGCGGAACAACAACATAAAACATTCACAATCCAACCTACTTGTGAACATAGAACCGGGAGCGGAAATTCAGTGCATCAACTGATGTCACTACAGCGCTTCTGATCGGGAGGTCTTATGTTCGAGTCCTGACGGTGGCAGAATTTTCGACCCTAGCTTTTCAGCTAGGTCAAATCCAGTCGCTGTCTGGAGGAGAATTCTAGTGGCCGGCTGCACTGATCGGTAACTTTTTTTGTGGTTTCTCCAATCAACACCAGGCGAATGCCGGAGCAGTATGATAAGAAACGGGCCACTCACCGTGTGCGATCTTTCCTTCCTCTTCCTTCTCCTAGCCTCACCTTCCCACATATACTATAACGTGCACTACACATGCCAAGAAACCGGTCGGGAGCTTAGAACTGGTCCCGGCAGGGGCGGTGTCCCGGTAATGGGAGAGTTCTGGGTAGGGGGAAACCCCGCTAGCCGACGTAGGTCGGCGCCGGATCTCGCCATCCAGCAGGGGAAGATCACCGCCATCTCCCGACAAAAAATGCACTACACTTACTGTACCTATGGCCTACGCTGTGGACGTGCCCGGAACATAGATGAACGCGCAAAACCGTAGCCGTCGTCATTGGTAGCGTGACCCTCGAACAAGCACCCGCCAGTAACGCCGCATGACGCCGCTTGGCGCGCGTCAGTCGCGTTTGGAGAACCGCGAGTGCAATCCCACAGGCTCGCTTTTTCCTCATATCGGATCTCATGAGCTGCTGCTGCAGCAGCTAGTCCGACTGCGGGAATAGGCACTTTCGAGCCCTTATTTCCCACGGGTGCCACATCGCCGCGCCACCGTCGCGCCACCCACGCCCGCCCGCGGCCGCGCCGCCCCGCGCCGACCCTTTTGGCCCGGGTGCCCCACCCTTGATTGGGCCGTTGTATTTTACTTTGCCGCCACCGCCGTCGTATTGAATATTTATTTTCGTGTCCGGGTTTTTAGGCGCGTTTGTACGGGACGGGGAGTTGAAAAGGTAAATGAAATAGACTGAGTGACTGGTGTGTGGCGAGGGTTGTTCTGAAAATTTGAGATAGAATATTTTGGTTAGTCGATATTGTACGTAATAAAAGGAGTCCCGATCGATTTAAATAATTGGTGGTAAGTTAAAATACTTTAATATGTGTGAATTTTGATTAACACATAATGTTTTACTTCGTGTGTTAATGCACCTTTGTCTTCTCATTCATGTACAGTATTAAACAACTGAATTTTTGTTATCTTACGAAATATTTAACACATTTGAATAGAGATGAAAATTATTTAAATTGAATAAATATTCTTATATTTCTTTTACTTAAGTACTAAGAAATAAAATTTGGAAAACTATGTAGATTTGTGAAAAAATGGACTCTAACCTTTTTTGTGACTGTATTTCAAAATCAGTACGATTGTGAATTTACGCACATATATTCATTTTAAATATATCTGTACACGATTTAACACATTTTTCGGCGATTTGTAAGTTTGAAACTTCTCTTCAAAAGATCATTTCAAACTTTTTAAGTGTACAGGTATTAAAGTATTTTGCTTGAAATACGTAGAATCGAGCATGGAAGTACCATCTTTCATTGTTGTTTTAATAATAAACTGCATACTTCCTTATTTTTATTTAAAACTTTTTAAAATAATCGTAATATGCTGTTCTAAATGCAGAAGAAACACAATGAATCCATGGGTTCGTAGGCTTCCCCGACCGGAGTCATTGAATTCTTCACTGTCCAGGATGAGCCGCGTCTCAGTTGATGGAACTGACGTTTCGGCCATCTTGTTGTGGCCTTCTTCAGAGTATCAGGTCAGACACATGGCCACAACAAGATGGCCAAAACGTCAGCCTCATCTGACTGAGACGCGGCGCATCCCGGACAGCCAAGAATCCAATGAATCCATTTTTTTACCCTACAAATTCAGCGCATCTCTCTGAAACAAGTCCATTCTAATACAAATAAGCCAACGTTTCCGCCGCAGAAAGAGCACAACGCGAAGCAAGTTTTGCCTTCCCCTGTCATGAGCGTCACATAAAGTATTCGCGCAGGTCGCAACGCCCCGGCTAGGCTGAGCGCGGAACTCGCAAAAGTGAGCAGGTATCGGAAAACGTTCACGGTCGTTATCTGCAGCGGATCTTTATTTACGACGACCGTGGGGGCGTTCGACCCCCATGGACACTTTTCCCTCCGCGCTGACGGCGTAATAGGATTTCGCAGCGGACTATCACGGCGTTAGTTATGTTGCGGCGGAATTTTCTGAGCGAAACTGACGGAGGTAGGGTAAAAACGCAGTAGAAGTTGGACGGACACAGTGTAGCTTCACTCCACTTGCTGTGTGGGTTTGATTTTGTGTTTTCAATCCTCTCTCTCACTTTCTCTCCCTCTTTCTCTCTCTCTCTCCTTATCAAACACCCACACTCTCTCTCTCTTTCTCTCTCTCTTTCTCTCTCTCTTTCTTTCTCGCTCTTTCTTTCTCTTTCTCTCCCTCTTTGTCTCTTTCTCTCTCCCTTTCTCTCTCTCTTTCTCACTTTCTCTCTCTTTCTCTTTCTTTCTCTTTCTCTCTCTCGCTTTTTCTCTCTTTCTCTCTCGCCTTTTCTCTCTCTCTTTCTTTCTTTCTCGCTTTTTCTCTCTCTTTCCCTCCCTTTTTCTCTCTCTCCCTTTTTCTCTCTCCCTTTTTCTCTCTCTCTCTCTTTCTCTCTCTATCTTTATCTCTCTTTCTTTCTCTCGTTTTTCCCTCTCTCACACTGTGTGTGAACTGGTGTATGCAGAGGAAGGACAATGTTCTTGGAGATCTGTCAAATTCGGACTGTTAGGACATTTGTTACACATCAGTAAACCTCAGAAGCGCAGTTTAGGTTTGTAGAAGATATTACACGTTGAATACATGGAATTAATCAGAAAAATTGATAAAAGTCGTTTAATAAGCATTTGTAAATACGGTTAGTCATGTAAAGATGAAATTATGAGTTGGGATTGGGTGAAATTGTCATGAATATATCTCACAGTAATTGTCTGAGACGGGATGAAAAAACGTTGGTAACCGGACTGTACTAAAGTAACTGCAGTTTATTTCGGTGAAAGAGTGGTGTTGACATTAAAAAACATTGGCTTCTGAAAATACCAATGATCTTGGTTAAGAAATTCAAGCTTTTAGGTCCAACTTAACAATATTTTAGATGACAATCAATCAGACAATGGAATTCATGTTATGCAAACATACTTTGAATAGCAATTCTTGAAAGAACTCCATTTGGGGTAGAAAGGTTTATAAAACTTAGTAAGTTTAGGAGAAGTTCTCGCTTTCCTAGTGATGCCTTAAGAATTTGTAATTGTAAATATATTTTAAAGTTTTAGTTATAGAATTAGTTAGGCACTGAACTTTCGCAAACAAAACTTGCACCAGAAAAGCCGAGGTACGCGATTCAAATCACGGAAGTTCTAAAGTGTTATTTTAAGGATAAGCCAATGAGTAAATGATAGTACGTAAATGAGAGAGTCAACTACTAAATTAGAGTAAACGCGGTTGCGATATAGGAATAAATTATTGATAAATTACTGAGTATGGGTTTATAAATAAATTAACTCTTGCATTGCATTAACTATTCACTATACACTCTAACAATATCGATACGTTTACATTGTTTGCTAAAGACAATATAATAATCAGAAATTTGCTTGTTCATAAACAACATTGTTATTACAAACGTTTCTGACTTCATGTTCGCGAACAAGGTGTTGGCTCCTACAGTAAATATTCAGTCTGAAATTCATTCTTTATATTACGAAACTTATGCACAATTATTATGTAAAACCGGGAGCGGTAGCTCAGTGCATCAACTGATGTCATTGCAGCGCCTCTCACCGGGAGGTCCTAGGTTCGAGTCCTGACGGCGGCAGGATTTTCGACACTAGTTTTTCAGCTAGGACGAATTCAGTCGCTGTCTGGAGGAGAATAGCGGCCGATTGCTCTGATCGGTAGTTTTCCGTGGTTTCTCCGATCAACACCAGGCGAATGCTGGAGCAGTACCCCACCAAACGGGCCACGGACCGCGCGCGTTCTGTCCTTCCTCTTCCTTGTCCTATCCCTTACACACACACACACTTACACTAACATGCATTACACTACCACATATTCAGGGAGACCGGCCGGGACCTTAGAGCTCGTCCCGGCTGGGGCGGTGCCCCTCTGGTGGGAGTGTTCTGGTTAGGGGGAAACCCCACTAGCCGACGGTAGGTCGGCGCCGGATCTCGCCATCCAGCGGGGGAAGATCACCGCCATATCCCGAAAGAAACATGCACTACACTAACGGGACTAATGACCACAGTAGTTGACGCGCCCGGAAACACGAAAAAATTAATCAATCAATCAATTATTATGTAAATAATATTATACCCAATAATGATTATTACCTGAACGTATCGTGGAAATTTACGAAACGCAGTAGAAATGACTTACTAATGTTTTTGTATTAACTACCATGACGTCAAAAGTAAGAGAGTTGCGAAAGTAGGGAGAAGGAAATTCCATGATGATGAATCCGTTGACATTAAGATATAAGTTGAATGAGTGTTTTGTTAATAAAATAAGCTTGTTGAGATGCCTCATTAAAATATTGCTAACTCAAAGTAACAATGGAATAGTTGGCAATTTGCAGATTAAATCTTTTTATAAAAGTTACATTTATTTTCATTGAATTACTTTGTACAATGTGTATCACAGATAATTCATCACTGTAAAACTTTTATATCACACGTGACACTTCTATGAGATTCAGAAATATTATTGAAGTACTATAGTTTGTATCAGAGATACTGCTTATACATATCCACTCGTTCAAATATTTCACTTATAACAGATTGAGTTGTAATTAAAATACCCAGGGCATTAAATATAACGGAACATGTTTCCGCCCCTCTACTAAATATTATTAAATTAGTATTTATATTTCAGAATTTTCTTACTTCATCATTCTACTAATAAGCATTACATTGTAAGACAAATCATTTCTATTACTGAATTATTCTATTCTGGGTCTCAAAATATTTAATAATATTGAATTGAACTTCAATGAAGTTCAAAGGAGAAACCGCTTTAGGAATGAATCGAACCAGACGATACATAGTGTTATATTAGATTTATCAACATTAAAACACTTTCATAGAATGCTTTATTTTTTTCGATTTTGAATTAGATAATTCAAGATCTTGAGTTAACAACCAATAAAATGAGATATTTATTAGCCTTTTAGAAGCTTCGGTTCTCTCAGAGTTTGAACGTGTAAGTAAAATTCCGGAGTTTAACATTCAAAGAACTGGCTTCGCAGCGCAAGTAGGTGCACACCTCTTTCACCTCTTCCCATTTACAAGCGCAGGCTGCGCTAGCGACGGGCTTAGGGTCAAGCGGCGGGGCACAGCTCCGCGGCGCACTTTGAGTGCTCCAGCGGCGACTCCGTTTTCAATATCAGCAGCAGCGGAGGCCCTGGGAGGAGGGGGCGGGCTGGAGATGGGAGGAGACGAGCGCGAGCGTGGTGAAGGTTGCGCGCTGGTGGGATGGGATGAGGCGTGATTGGGGGCGTGGCGAGGCCCGGTGGAGAGGGGGAATGGGGAGCGGACGAGGCGAGGCGGGGCGAGGAGAGAGGAGGAAAGAAAAGGAAAGGCGAGGTGAGGCGGGTCGAGGCAAGGCGGGGCTCGGTGAGGCGGTGCCAGACGTGGTGGGGCTAGGCGAGGAGGAACTAGGCGGGAGGGGATAGACGAAGTGGAATTAGACGAAGTGGGGCTAGGCAGATATAGGCGAGGGGGAGATAGGCGGAGCGGGGCAATGGGAAGCGGAGGAGCGAGGGGGAGTGGGCGAGGCGAGGCGGGGTAGACAAGGCGGGAATAGACTAGGCGGGACAAGACTAGGTGGGGATAAGCGTGGCGGAAATAGGCATGGCGGGGATATGCGTGACGGGGATAGGCGTGGCGGGGATATGCGTGACGAGGATAGGTGTGGCGGGGGTAGGCGTGGCGGAGACATGCGTGGCGGGGATATGAATGGCGGGGATAGGAATGGCGGGGATATGAATGGCGGGGATATGAATGGCGGGGATATGAATGGCGGGGATATGAATGGCGGGGATATGAATGGCGGGGATATGAATGGCAGGGATATGTGTGGCGGGGATAGGAATGGCGGGGATATGAATGGCGGGGATATGAATGGCGGGGATATGAATGGCAGGGATATGTGTGGCGGGGATAGGAATAGCGGGATAGGTAGGTGGCGGGGTAGGGGCGTGGCAGGGATAGGCGTGGTGGGGATATGCGTGGCAGGGATAGGCGTGACGGGGATAAGCGTGGCGGGGTAGGGGCGTGGCGGAAATAGTCATGGCGGTGCTAGGGGAGTCCGGGATACGTGAGTCGGGGATATGCTAGGCGGGAATACGTGCGGCGGGGATACGCGAAGCGGGGAGAAACGAAGCGAGATGGAGCGAAGCGAGGAAAAGCGTAGCAAAGCGAGGAGCATAGCTAAGCGAGGAGGAGCGTAGCAAAGCGTGGAGGAGCGTAGCAAATTGAGGAACGTAGCAAATCGAGGAGTAGCGTAGCAAAGCGAGGAGAATCTGAGTGTGGCGCGGAGAGGAGAAGTAGGACAAAGCGAGGCGAGGCGAGGCGAGACGGAGTGAGGCGAGCCGGAGCGAGTCGAAGCGGAGGCGGAGCGGGCCGAGGCAAGTCGCGTCGAGGTACAGCGCGGCGGGCGGGTCGGCGCGGCATGGGGCGGGGTCGTGGCAGGGGCCGGAGCGGGGAGGGCAGCTGCCCGGTCACTCCCGCCCAGCGTTCCCGGGAGATGGTGCGAGACTGCGCTCTCGTTTGCGCGGAGGTCATGTTTTATGCATGACAGGAGGCCGGCGGGTTGCCTACCTGGCCGCTCGTCAGGCGCTGCGTTGTGCCCGCGAGTGCTCCTTACCTCCGTTCGCTGTTTGGGCCATCGCTTGAGGCACCGGCTGCCGTTATGTTGCAATTCCTGTCAGGACAGCAACACCTTCATCTTGCTTGGTTTCCTTCTTTGCGTTACTCATCAAGCACCATTGCCCGTGTGCGGTTTTGGATTTATAATTGTTTTCATTTCTCTGGCTGCAACTTATTAATTTTCCGAAATTTGCTACTGACACCTTACAATCAACAAGTATACAACGTAAGTATCATTTCCACGTATGAGTGCTGGAAAGATATTTATGAATTTAATGTTTAATGTGTGTTGTTCAATGTTACGTTTTTTCGCCCAAATCATGCTTGAATATTTTATTTAGTTTTTCGATATTTCGTTTTGCTGCGATGCCGGCCCACTGTGCTTTTCGTCTCTATTCCATCCATTTCCATTTCAGATCGAGATCCGCTTAAGTCTCTAAAGGCGTACTATCGACCACGTATGCGCCGTGTACGTACAACATCCCCCCTTGATACAGACTAGAAATACTTCGTGCAGAAAAAAGTTATAAAAAATGAATGTACAATTGTAGGATGTCAGTAAGAAAACTCTCACTCCTATGAGCGGAAAAAATTGAGCAGATGGTTAGTAATAATGTTTCATTAATAAACTTCTCACATTGAAGATACTATTTAGGCGGATTCGGTGCTATAACGGTAGCGTATCGGGCTGTTGTACCCAAGAATGCGGGTTCAAACCCGATCGAAGCCATAGATTTTTAAGGGCAAAAAAATCCTTCGTGCGCCTTCCTTCGGTGAGGAAGTAAAGCCGCCTGTCCCATGTAGTAGATTTACTGCATGTAAAATATCCTCAAGCCTAAAAGAGACCTCTGAGCTAAATTAAAATAGCCTGTTTAGTCGCCCAAGTAATACCTTCTTTCTCTGTTGGATGTTGAAAGGAGCGTAGCGAAATTTGCGTGGCTAGACGGAAGAGCGGGCTTCATGGCCCGAGTCTCGCCACGTAAAATAAGGCATTAACTAATGTAAGGTAATATTTAAGGTAAAATCAGTACACTTAACAACTGCGCCCATTTTCCTAGACAACCTACAACCTAACTACGGTCAGACTGCACTGAAACACATGTCACACTGCTATACAACGGCTAGCTCACAACGGCCAACAATCGGCCGATCTCAGGGCAACCAACTCCTGTATATCGATAGGTCGCCAATCTCTGCCTAAAATCCACGCATTCCCACACAAACTTACGACATTTAAAAAATTCTTCATTTTCAATAATATTCTTCAATAAACAGCGTCTGTAAAGAAGCTTAACATTGTGCATTTGTTAACTATATTTTCTCAAACACGGCTGCAAATGTTCCAACGAAACTTTCCACAAGTAAAAGTTTTTTTCTCTGGAATAAAATTTTGAAAGTGTCATAGACAAATTAGGAAATCAAAGATATAATTATAATAATAATATAGATATAATAATAATCATCAAAGAGAATAATTATGTTTAATAACATCACAGAGTTTTATAGTGCTTAGGATTAAACCCCAAACAACTTTCTGTTATCTTTTTGTTTTAGATTTGGTCAGAATGGGACATGATCCCTTGTACGTACTCACCAAATCATAATAATTGGAAGAAATATAAGTATTATTCAAATGCCAATATTGAAAAATTCAGTGCACAATTCTTTGAGAAACGATACAACTGGACCTATTAACGGAGGAAATATTTTCTTTTTCGAATTGACCGATAATGTCGGAGACTTCAATTTAAATACGGGCCAGACGAAGAGATTTATCTAAAAATAACTCGTATCATTATTAG
The DNA here is from genome assembly GCA_011170035.1 of Teleogryllus occipitalis. NCBI lineage: Eukaryota > Metazoa > Arthropoda > Insecta > Orthoptera > Gryllidae > Teleogryllus > Teleogryllus occipitalis. The sequence goes on along the minus strand of BLKR01001849.1, from coordinate 58,598 downwards.
GTACGATAGACTTTCAAAAATTTCAAAGAATTTCGTTCGAATGCTTGATTTTTAGTGATTCCGGACGCGTCAACTACTGAGGTCATTAGTACCGTAAATGTAGTGCATATTTTTCATTGGTAGATGGTAGTGATCTTCCCTCGCTGGATCGCGAGATCCGTCGCCGACCTAATGTCAACTAGCGGGGTTTTCCCTAACCACATATCTCCCACCAGCGGGTAAAAGTCAGGAACTTTTGTGTACAACTTATGCGGTCAGAAATAGGTACATGAATATATTGTAGAAGTGGCCCCTACTTAATTAATTTCATTTTTATTACATCCTGCTCACGACCCTTTTTATACTTACAAAAATGGGGCATGTGTGTGAATAGTATGTTACAAAGCTTTCCAGAAGTAGACGAGCGACATTTTAAAGCATTATAGCTTTCAACACGAAATATCGTTGGTACCATAATACCGTAATGTCCTCGTGAGTCCATCAAGAGAAAATGTGTACTTTTTCATCTCAGAATCTATTTATTAAAACGCTGGTAGTACCCAATCACCCTAATGAAATGCTTTAAATGATTGGTTCTCAAAAATAATGAAGGCTAGGGAATGCTTTTAGAATACACAAAGTGATTATTAATTCAGAAGTTGCAATTTAAGATTATAAGCAGCAGTCAATTTTTCATTCTATTAAAGCTACTGCAAAATTAGTTAATCAATCCATTTTTTACGTCTGACAGTGCGACATAGTTCTGCTTCTTCAGAAGATGCACATTATGTCGTGGTGTCGCAAATGATCATATGGTGTAGGTACTCCACGATAGCTGCTCTTTATTCATAACCATGGCGAAAAAATTTCAGTGATAGATTTAACAAATCCATTAGATTTTTAGAAACAGAAATAACAAACCCATGTAAAACACTGCTGTGCTTTTAAAGTTTAAATTATTCTACTGTATGTTTTTAAATTATATATTCCATTGGTTTTTACAAAACAATATGCATTAATGTTTCTCAATTTCACATCAGTGAAATACAATTTAACTAAAACTCTTTCATTAAACAGAACATCAAACGTTTCAAAGATCATAGAAGACGTTGCTGGGCAATGACTTCATGTATGGTGCCGAAGAGTATGCGTGAATTGATCACGATGCTGCGAATAGCCCGGGCGTTGGGCATGGCCCCGTTCGTTTTCAAACACCCTCTGCGCCTTGAGCGCAGTCGGCTAGCCCTTGCTATTTGCGTCATTGCGTTCAGCGTCCATCCGACATTGTTCGTCCTCACTCTTTTGATCAAAACAGATGTTAACACACTCTACTTTGGAAGCGATATTTTTGCTTTCACGTTGCCCATTGCCACGCAATTATTAGGCATCATTATTCCGTTGTGGTCTATTCCGCATTCGGTGCTTGAATCGACACGCAAGAATTGGCAGAAACTGTTACAACTGTTAGCGCTAGTGGGGAATTTGATGGAGGAAAATTCCCGCATGCCTTTCACAATCAGACGCTCTGGAGTAATTGCGGTGCAACTCATCTTTATATGTTTCTGCATTGGTGACTTTACACTACTGAAAATCTTTAAACCAGAATTACACGTCCTGATTATTTTTCATTGGACCTTTATGTATTACACAATGTGTTTCTCAAGTCACTTGTTCTACGTTCTCGTGGGCATTGTAAAGCACTATTTTGTAACGTTAAACGAAGACATGTTGGAATTATTGAGTAATATGCGGCAGAACCTGGACGTCTATAAGTCTGATGTTCGAAAAACAAAAAATGGCTGGAGCCTAAATGGTACTCAATTGAAAAATCCTAATTATGAGTTATATAATAATTCGAACGTTACCTTAGATCAATTTGACATCGAAGTGAAAATTACTCACTTACGGAAACAGCATGCGAAATTGCAGGAGATTTGTGCCCTCATAGAAGACATCTACAAGACAACTTTGCTTCTATTGTACGCGTATCTGGTGGTGTCCACGACTTCGCAATTGTACTACTTTGTGCTTGCAGCTCGATACAAAGGTGAGCCTGGCCAAACATACGCGATGACCTCGGCGGGTGTGTCGAATGTGATGGTGGCAGCGGCGGGTGCGTGGGTGGCTGGTTCGACCTCGGACGCGGCCAAGGCGGCGGGCGCGGGCCACGGCGCGGGGTGCGCGCTGCTGCTGGCCGTGAAGGGCCGGCGAAGGGCCGAGTGGGAGGCCACGCTGCTCCTGTGGCAGTTGCGCGCCAAGGGCGTGCGCTTCAGCGCCGGGGGGCTGTTCCCGCTCGACCTGCGCTTCCTCGTGGGCCTCTTCGGAACCATTCTCGGCTACTTGGTCCTCATGGTGCAGTTTACCACGGAAGACAAGCAGCAAATTTGCCTTCGAGCTTCGGGGATGAATTGCTCCACCACGCCACACTCTTAATTTGTGAAATCACAGAGAGTTGACTTCCAAAATTTGATGTTCCAGTGGAACGAATCTGCTTCTTGTGTATATTTTATTTTGAGAGATCTGGTATACTTACACGAACGGCTTGCAATGTAAAACAGGAAATTCATCAACCCGAACCTTAGTCTCGCTGCTCACAAAAGGTACGCTTCTTCGATGCCACGGAGATCCACTGAGATGGGTGTTTTATTCTGACCGACGTTTCATCAGAGACCAGTACTTACTTGCAACTATCATGTGTCGAAATGAAATAAAATGGTCATCATGTAAACCATCGTGCACGATGTACGTCCCAAGCGTCGTAAAGATGTCCTTTAACGCAGAATCCTTAAGAGATATACAATAAATAATCTAGCAAATTTAGACATTCATTCACATAACATAGTGTTGTATTGCAGTTGTGGGTAAACTGCATCCTGTGGAAGAAAATAAATAAATCACAAGAGAAGAGAATATCGTCAGCCCCATGCATAAATGAGTTAGATAATCTTTCGAATATCAGTTATGTTAATGACGTCCACTTCATTCTGATGTTTTCTAAGAGTAAGCTTAAATGAATTCTCTCCTACACTATCAAACTGATTTTGAGCATAGATGTCTCGTAATGTATTTTGGCGAAGTGTATTTTCTTGTGAAATGGTAAAATTATGAACGATTGTCCTTTTGAAAAGTCATTACCAAAGTTTTCCGTGGGAGCAAGACGGCTTTTGGTACCGGACGTGATGCAAGCCAGGAAAAGACCAAAGTATCACTGATACACACGGTAATATTGCTTATTATTTGATCACAGAATTAATATTCATTGCGGAACTTATTGAACAGGATTTCATAATTGACCAACCACATGACTAATTACTTGCAGTAAAACTGCTTTTTTCTCGCACGTATTTTTACCCTAGGAAAATTTATTTATGTACTTTAAATTGGGTGATAAAACTCTGTTGTGGTTTATGTTCCTTTTCATAACTCCAAGGCTACATACGCAGCAATTACTAACAACTTTCAGGGACGTGATATGCATATTGACTTGCAATACTTTTACGGGAAATTTATGGAGTCCCCACGCAGTGGCAATTTTAGATCTCAGTTTGTGTTTGGCTATAAATGCCAAAGGGTCGTTTCTAGTCGTGGTGAACTGGAAGAAATTAGTGAAATTATGTTATAAAACCTGTACTATTACTATATTTTGTTTTAGTCCAATATACTGTAACCTAATACTTTACACCACAAATTGGAGAAAACTTTGTGTTAACATTTTTTATTTTGAAAGGTAATGTTCAACTTATGTTCTTTTAGTTTTCTTATGTAATAGTATTAAGAGAAATAACTTTTAAACTAAGATATAAATTTTTATTAGTTATTTTAGATATAATGCACTTAATACGAAATATATATTGCATAATTAATATGGAATATATCTTCATTTTATCTCTACTTGTTTACTGCTTACTGATGTCACTCATATGAAAAAATATGTTCATGGGAAAATGTGTCTTTGAGATGTACTTTCCCTCTAAATTTGTATCTCATGGAACGTGCGTTCAACTGTTCTGATGTTTTCAAATCATCATGACGTAAGGAAGGAATTTTTTGTGTGGCTGCTCTGTCGTATCACATTGCTATATTTATCATTTTCCTAAGATTTTCGCTCTGTAACGTGACGTTTTCAACCATTTTACAATAGCAACTGAGTGTATTAACTGAGAATGTATTCGGAACTTTGGAATATACAGAAACAAAAAAGAATAACTATTAATAATCACTCCTTCCTCAAAGAGTAGCAATTTTAGATTTGTCCATTTCATGTTTTTTTCCTAGTGAAATCCAGCGGAAATAATTTTGAATTTATAACAATTATACCTATCGTTCAGCAAGGAATCATCCGTCGTTAATGACCATTTTCACATATTGACCTACACACGTGATGTATTTTGCTCCCAGTAACTTGATTTGGAGCTACTGCCTTTCAGACAGCCTGACTACCTCTCTCTATTGTATGCATTTCTTTGTGACTAAAAATTTCATCCAAACGTAAATCCACTGATTCAAAATTTCAGCAATCCATATTATTTAACCTGCTGTGGTACTCGGGTCCATTTAGACCCAAATAAAATTTAAATTTCTTGTGCTGCTTAAGAAAATGGTGCAGTAGTACTATTACTCAATGACTTTTATCTTTTTATTCTTATCTCTCCGTGTATAAAATGTTTTTCATTTATTTTAATATGAAACGAATTATATTTTTTTACACATAAGGTTTTGGGGTCCATTTAGACCCGTCACATTTCTAATGTTGAACTGTTCTTAGACATTTGATATGATAACTCGGTGAATTCATAGTAATCAGTTACAAAAGAAACAAATGCTCATCAGAGACTTTATCTTCTGATAAGGTGTGAGTGTGTCGAGAAATACACAATCTAAATTCTAAGCTGCTCCATTCTCTTCAAAACACTCAGGTCTTTAATACGGAAAGACATCTTATAATATTTGATTCTATTACTCTAAGTCTTTCTAATACTTGAACGTAGTATCCAGATGTGTTTTCTCTTCTGATATTGTATAATTCTGGATCGATGTATCAATCAATGTATAATTATTCAATTTTTTGGGCGATTGTACAATTCAGCAGTACATGTCAAAAAACCTGCCAAGAGAGAAATGTTGGGGAGTTTGTGACAATGAAACAAGTTACGTGTGGAATGATCAAACGCACACTGACGACCTACAAACAAAAGCTAGAAATGAAAGTTGTAATATTATCTTCTCGTCTGAAGGATCACATACATTGTGACAATTTTATTACATAATTCCAGTAGGGTCAGGTGCTTGTGAAACGGCACATCAATATCACCAAAACGTATCCAGATAAAGGACATAGCAATAGTACATTTTCAAACGATTTAATGATGGGTATTAATACACGAGTGTCGTAAACTTCACACAAGTGTATTAAAACTCTTTATATAGAGTTTCATACGGTACTTTTTCTATGACTTTTATAAGTAAAACTTTTTTATTATGAAGAAATTGAAACTGAATTATCCAAAACATATACTATTACATATTATTATAGGTATGGGAATAATCAAACCACAATATTACACCACAATCTATTACATCTCTTTATAAATTATGTAATAAAATAGCCAACATTTAGAGATCTGTGCCCTTGAACTTATAGGCAATGATCTTAATAGGGATATCACAAAACAAGATAAATTATGTAATAGCATTCTGAAAATTAAATTCCTTTCTAAATCAAATTTTTCTATACAAAGTAAATCTTGTTATAACTTTTATCAGACTTAGGTTACGGTACTCTACAATATCGTTGTGTACGTTGTACTGAGGATCATTACTATTCAAAATGTAAAAAGCCATGAAGTTCTACTCCTCAATGTGCAAATTGTTTTGAGAAGCATGCAGTTAACTATCGGGGATGAATTTTCTTTCAGAAACATTCTTTAAATTGTAATTCAAATTCAGTATTAAATTATAATCAAAAGTTATCTTTATCTACACCATTACGTAATCAAAATTATTTAAAAAATATACCCCCAATCACCATTAAATCTTCCATAAGTTCGTCTTCTAGAACTTCTTCTCATGCTATAAGGAGAAAACAAAATGACGAAGATTCGCAAAAAATCAGCATCCTAGAGCAATCTATAGCCGACATACAAGAAACGTGTTTTGCATGTTTTATTTTTTCTCAGCATCTATTGGATATATCAGGCTGGAAAGAAAATGAGAGACGGGAAAACAGTTTAATTTGGAGGTATTTGTGTCAACGTATTTTGGCGCCAAATTCATATAGAAAAAAATTAACTTTTGAGATTAATTTTCGACATGATAACGTTGAAGTACTGTCTCAATTTCTTCTCCTAAAATGTGTCTTATAACATTCTATAATATATTTTTCAGATTTTTTAACAATGTTAAAGGAAGTGAAAAAGAAATTAAAACCATTTTTTTAGTTTAAAAATTTAAAATTTGGGCCCAAATGTGCGAAAAACTTGTTTCACCAATGTTTAAACAGTTTATATTAAAATTATTAAAAGATCTCGCTGACCAGGACGATTTGGAACTTTTTGCTGACAAATGTTTGTTTCATTTGGAAAGTATTTATATTATCGAAATAAAATCATCAAACTTCTTTTGCTTTTAGATTTATCGATTGTTTCTAAAATAAATTAAATTACTCGGTTTTAGGTATATTAATCATTCATGTTTATAATATAAATCAAATTACTTAGTTGTAGACATTATTAATCATTGACAATTAGACTATCGTAGGCAATTAATTATTGTCACATTCTTCATTAACTGGGATCATACATTTGTTTATAAATAGTCTACTAAAAAGTTTTGTTTTTTCAATATTTCCATTTAAAAATACCTGTTTAACAATTTTTGCCGAGTATCGAGCGTGTGCCAAATGTCTGTTTAAATGATCGCAGCTATGTTGAAGCAGAATCCAAGGGTGCCACATCCGTTCGCACGTTGACAATATGGTTTCCCTCCCGATATTCCCATGCTAAAAAGAGATGTGTGAGTTCCTCCAGTGCACCGATTTTTGAACGTACTGCATAGCACCAGTTTATGTCACAAACCATGAGACTATTTCTTTAGAAAAGCGAGACTAGTCGTCGGCCGCCATGTTTCATGGAGAGCAAGAAGTTCTACTCCAAGAAGTCCTTGTTGACAAACATTTTTAAGTGGCATAAATGGACAATTTTCATCAGTGACTGACCAAATATAACACGATGAAACGGTGGTTGAAATAAAAGATGTAATATTTTAATTTTTTTTAATCTGTTTTTGTTTCAATGGCTTGTAACTTTGGCATTTAAAATTCACGCTAATATTATGACGCACACTGGTGCTTGAAGCTCCTTGGCTGAAGTCGGATGCGTAAGAGGCCACTCATCTCTTTCCACCAAGGATACTCCGATTGAGTTTGGTACATAATCGATGTAACACCTATAGCATTTTGAGTTCATATATCGTGTTTAAATCTGTGTTTAAATATCGGTTAAACTTTTTTCAATCACATTGAGTCGCGAATTTCAAAATTTTAAGCTCAAAAAATTGGTCTTAATTTTTTTTACTACCGTTAAAATTGTTTAAAAATCTGAAAAAAATATGTTATAGAATGTTATAAGATACATTTTAGGATAAAAAATTGAGACAGTACTCGAACGTTATAACGTCGAAAATTAATTTCAAAACATTATTTATTTATTTTATATATGAATTTGGCGTTAAAATACTTTGACAAAATACCTTCAAATTTAACTATGTTTCCCCTTCGCTCCCTTTTTTCCAGCTCGATATATCCAATAGATGTCGAGAAATAATTAAACAAGCAAAACACGTTTCTCATTGTATCTCTGCAACAGATTGCCTAGGAGGCTGATTTTTTTGTGAATCTACGTCATTTTATATTCTCTTTGAAATTATAACTGCGATTATCGATTTGATTTGGGGGCACTTTTCACCGTCTTATTCGGCTATACCCTTTGAATAATTTTCCTTCCTTCTAAATCTACAAAATCCCATAACTATCTAAATAATGCTTTTAATTCTCCTCCTTTAATAGTTTAGAAGTCAATTCTCACATTCCTACTAAACTCTTTACTTCCCCAAATATATAGATTAATTCAAGATATTATTCCACGAATATTCAATAATGGATCACACTAAAGTAAAATTTTTAAATTGGAATGCTAATGGTCTTCTACGTGAGCAAGCTGAATTTAAACACTTTTAATATACTCAAAACATAGTCATTGCTTGTGTTACAGAAACATGACTCATTCAAAAAATGTGCTATACCGAATTATATAATATACAGAGAATACAGAACTTCTATCACTATTGGAGGAGATGCAGCAATTATCATTCGTAGAAAAATCAAACATTTACAAATATATCTTCCTAATTCTTCTGAATTGGAATTAGTTGCTCTCACTGTTTTCTTTTCTATAGGTACTATAAAACTAATAGCGGCATATAAGCCACCTAACAAAAAATGATCTAAAATAACTCTAGAATTATTATTAAACAACAATTCAAAAACACGTTTACTCGGTCGTTTAAACTCCAAACACCAAGCTTGGGGATGTAATAATACTTACCCACAAGGTCAAATCTTGAATAATTTAATCACTCTTAAATAATTGGTCAGTTGATAAACTTTTTCGTTTTTTTCAGCGGACTTACTATTCATATAATACCAAGATTACTCCTGATATACTTGATATTGAAATTTCTCAAAATATAAGTTTACCGATAGTGAAATATTGTTTACCTGCTTTAAATTTAAACCACAATCAAGTTTTAATAATATTTCATAAAATTTCAACTTCATATCAGTATAATAATTCTCTCATTAAAGGAAGGATTAATTGGAATATTTTAAATTCTTATATGGAATGCTTAACATAATATCCTTCCTCTTTACTTACTTCCTCGGAAATTGATAATGAAATTGTGATTATTATATATAATGATAAAAAAGCATTAGAATTATCAACAACTCATTCTCTTCCATCCAAAAATTTATCTCTTAATATTTTATCTAAATAATTATTAAGTTTAATAACTCTTAAACACATTACTCGTCGTAAATGACTACTTACTTCTGATCCCATAATCAAGATATCATTAAATTTACTAACTCATACTGTTCGAAACAAATTAGAAGAACATTGATATTCTAAATTTTATAATTATTTATCCCAACTTCAGCCGAATTCTTCATCACTTTGGTCTGATATTAGAATTACAACAAAAGAGAAATATCAAATAACGACTATAAAGACTTAGATAAAATTTCTACTAAAGATTCTGAAAAGGCGTAACTATTTGCTCAATAATTTTGTAGGTCATTAACCAATAATCCGATTATCAATCATTCCATTCATCAAAATATATAAAAAATCTACAAATATCCATTTTATATGGTACCTGAGAGTATCAAGTTTATATTTAGTTCAGAAATTAAATTTATCATAACACAACTTATAAATAATAACTATCCAGGTTCAGATAGACTTTCTAATATGGTGTTGAAACATTTTCCAAATTCCAATATTTGTTCCTTTTTTAATGAAATTATACCCCTTTTATACGTACTACGTAAACATAAATTATGTGTGAATAGCACATTACAAAGCTTTCCAGAAGTAGAACAGCGATATTTTGAAGCATTACAATTTTAAACGCGAAATACACGTTGTCATTTAATACTGTCAACTCCTCGTGACTCCATCAACAGAAAAAGTGTAATTTTTCATCTCGGAATCCGTTTATCAAAATGATGTCAGTACGCAATCGCCCTAATGAAATGTGTTAAATGATTGGTTATCAGAAAACATAAAAATAAAAAGGATGGGAATGCTTTTAGAATAATTCAATGTGGTTATAAATTCAGAACATTCAATTTGAATTCCTAGGGAACGTTCAATTTTTCATTCAATTAAAGTCACTGTAACATTAGTTTATTAATCCACTTTTCATGTCTGACTGCGCCAAATAGTTTTGTTACTTCAGAAGATACACTTTGTTTTTTGCTATCTCATATGAGCATATATTCAAGAACTGTTGTAGGTACTCCACGACCGCTGCATACTTTGCACGAATACGGCGAAAAATATTCATTGCTAGACTTGATAATTCCACGCGAACAGAAATAACACACCTATCATAAACAGTGTTGTGCTTCAAAAGTTTAAATTATTCTCCTGAATGATTTTAAATTTCATATCTCACTATTTTTACAGCAAAAATTATCATAAGTCTTTCTCAAAATCACACCAGTGAAGTACAATTTAATTAAAACTCTTTCATTAAACAGAACATCCAACGTTTCAAGTTCATAGAAGTTGCTTGAAAATGACTTCAGATATGGTGCCGCAGAGTATGCGTGAATTGATCACGATGCTGCGAATAGCCCGGGCGTTGGGCATGGCCCCATTCGTTTTCAAACACCCTCTGCGCCTTGAGCGCAGTCGGCTAGCCCTTGCTATTTGCGTCATTGCGTTCAGCGTTCATCCGACATTGTTCGTCCTCACACTTTTGGTGAACACAGATGACAACACACTCTATTTCGGAGGCGATGTTTTTGCTTCCACGTTGCCCATTGCCGCGCAATTATTGGGCATCATTATTGCGTTGTGGTCTATTCCGCATTCGGCGCTTGAATCGACACGCAAAAATTGGCAGAAGCTGTTACAACTGTTGGCGCTTGTCGGGAGTTCGATGAAGGAAAATTCACGCATGCCTTTCACAATCAGGCGCTCTGGAGTAATTGCGGTGCAACTCATCTTTATATGTTTCTGCATTGGTGACTTTACAGTCCTGAAAACGATGAAACCAGAATTACACGGCATGATTATTTTTCATTGGTCCCTAATGTATTTTATAATGTGCTTCTGGAGCCATCTGTTTTACGTTCTTGTGGGCATTGTAAAACACTATTTTGTAACATTAAACAAAGACATGTTGGAGTTTTCGAGTAATATGCAGCAGAACGAGGACATACTTAAGTCTGAAGTTCGAGAAACAAAAAATGGCCAAAGCGTACATGATACAAAATTGAAGAAACCTAATTACGTTTTGCATCATAATTCGAACGCTACCTTAAATCAATTTGACATCGAAGCGAAAATTACTCACTTGCGGACTCTGTATTCAAAATTGCAGGAGATTTGTGCCCTAATAGAAGATATCTTCAAGACAATTCTGCTTCTGTTGTATGCGTATCTGGTAGTGTCCATGACATCGCAATTGTACTACTTTGTGCTTGCAGCTCGGTTCAAAGGTGACCCTGTCCAAACATATGTGATGGTCATGGCGGGTGTGTCGAATGTCATGGTGGCGGTGGCGGGCGCGTGGGTTGCTGGTTCGACCTCGGACGCGGCCAAGGCGGCGGGCGCGGGCCACGGCGCGGGGTGCGCGCTGCTGCTGGCCGTGAAGGGTCGGCGAAGGGCCGAGTGGGAGGCCACGCTGCTCCTGTGGCAGTTGCGCGCCAAGGGCGTGCGCTTCAGCGCCGGGGGGCTGTTCCCGCTCGACCTGCGCTTCCTCGTGGGCCTCTTCGGAACCATTCTCGGCTACTTGGTCCTCATGGTGCAGTTTACCCCAGAAGATAAGGAGCAGATATGCTTTCGTGCTGCTTCTATTAATTGTTCTTGTTCGTCTCCCTAATAATGTGCAAATTCGATGTTGCGTGTGCAGTATAGTAACGTCAACAAACCAGTGCAAGATATTTTATTGTGTTATTAATTATATTCCGAAGTTTAGTTCACTTGCATAAAGTAATTGCTGTTTGCCTACTTCCCCTCTAAATACATTTCTTTCTGAATGAGCAACAGATATGCTTTCGAGCTCTAGCGATGAACGCTACATTAATAATTTGTGGAATCACCGTTTGTGAGTTAACATCCGAAAATCGACGAACCAGTGGCCTGAATCTGTTTCCTGTGTATGTTTTCAGGAAGAGTATCATTTCGAGTTGTCAAGTGGAAATTCAAGAAGCTGAAACTTAGCCTCGCTGCTCACAAATGGTACGCTTCTTCGATGTGACGGTGATCCACTGAGATGGATGTTTAATTCTGACCTTCGTTTCAGGAGAGCCCAGAACTCCTTTGGCTATGAAATGACTATGAAATGACGAAATGCAAAAATCTGGTGATCAAGTAAGCCATCCTGCACGATGAACGTCACATGCGTTGTAAGGATGTCCCTAAACGCAAAATCCTTATGATATATACAATAAATAATCAAGTAAATCGAGACTTTCACTCATATAACGTAGTGTCGTATGGGGTAAATTGTATCTAGTGGAAAAAATAAATAAATCACAAGATAATAGAATAGCATCAGCCCCATGTATAAACGAGTTAGGTAATTTTTCGAACATCAGATTTTGTTAATGTCGTCAACTTCATTCGGATGTTCTCTAAGAGTAAGCTTAGATGAATCCTTTCCTACACTATCAGTCTGATTTTGGGCATTGATGTCTCGTAATGTATTGTAGCATAATGAATTTTCATGTTAAATGGTAACATTTTAAAAGGTTGTTCTTTTAAAATCTCATTACCAAAGTTTTTGGAGCGGGACGTGATGCAAGCCAGGACAGGAACGAAGTATCACTGATCCACACGGTAACATTGCTTATTATTAGGTCACAGAATTAATATTCATTGCCAATCTCATTTAACAGGATTTTTTAATCGACCAACATTATGACTTATTACTCAAGTAAAACTTGTGTTTTCCTGCATTTACTTTTACTATAGAAAATGTATTTATATACTTTAAATTAAGAGATCGAACTCTGTTGTGGTTTATGTTGCTTTTCATAACTTATACGCCACATACGTAGCAATTACGAGCAACTTTCAGGGACGTGAAATGCACACTGACATTTACGGGGAATTTATTGAGGCCCCACGTAGTCACAATTTTATTTCTCAATGTGTGTTTGGCCGTAAATGCGAAAGGGACGTTTCTAGTCATGGCGAACTGAAAGCAATTAGTGGAATTATGTTATAAAACCTCTACTATTGCTATATTTTGTTTTAGTCCAATATACTGTAACCTAACACTATAACACCACAAATTGGTGAAAACTTTATTGTGTTAAAATTTTTCATTTTGAAAATTAATATTCAACTTACTGTTTGTAAATTTTCTTATGTAATGGTATGAATAATAATAAATAACTTTAAAACTAAGAGATAAATCTTTTATTGATGATTTTAGATAGAATATACTTAATATACAATATATCTTTATTTTCTTACTATCTTGATTACAGATTACTGATGTAACTCAAATAAAAGAATGAATATGGGAAAATGTGCCTTTGAGATATACTTTTATTCTAAATTTTTATCTCATGGAGCGTGCGGTCAACTGTACTGATGTTTTTAAATCATCTTGACGTAAGGGAAGAGTCTTTTTATGGCTGCTCTGTCGTGTCACATTGTTAGATTTGTCATTTTTTCACGGATTTCCCTATGTAACATCATATTTTCGACTATTTTACAGTACCAACTGAATATGTTAAGTGAGTATGTATTCAGAACTTAATATTATACAGAAGAGAAAAAAAAAGAATATTAATACTCACTTTTCCCTCGCGGATTATCAATTTTAGACGCGTCAATTTTATGTTTTTCTCTACTGAATGCCAGACGATGTCCGGTTTTGAGTTTACAATAATTATACCTTTCGTGTACGTCCTTAGATGACTGTGTTCATATGTAGATCTACACACTTCATATATTTTCCCCTCAGTAACTTGATTTGGAGCTACTGCCTGCCAGCAAGTCTGGCAGTCTCTTTGTAATAATACATTTCTTTGTGACTCAAACTTTTATCCAAACATAAATACGTTGATTCAAAATTTCAGCAATCCATATTATTTTAAAAAATACACGTTTTTATCTCTTGTGATAAGATTCCACAGAGATATGGTCATTGATAATGGTTTTGGCAGCTTTAGTTTTTATTCAAACAATATAGAAAGGAATAAATGAACAATTCTGATATACCTTGCATTTTTTATAATTATTCCTTCCTTTTCTCCCGGAATAAGTGTATTAACGTATTTTTTTAATTTGGAAAATATTGAACTGATGAACCAGATATCCAATCAAGAACATTTACAAAATAATTCTTCACTTATCAGGAACTTTGGAACAGAAACCCGGTGTAAAATCATGAGGCTATATTGCTTTCTTAAATTGGGGTATTCAAAAACACATTTTTAAGTTTAAAATTAGTTTATGGAAATATGTTTTTGGTTTAATAGATACTTTGAATGTAAATTGTGTATACTAATTTTATTAGTACATTACTTTTATTGCAAATGCTTCAAATCATTTATATAGCTTCGTATCATATTGCTTATATATATATATGCAATATGATATGAAGCTATTTAAATGAGGAACAGAATTTCTTGTTATGGCTATGCCCAGTTTTCTCTTTTGTCCACTCTATAAAAATATTTTCCAATATGTAATACCTAAACAGAATATTGTTAGAGAATTAATGTAAAAGTTTCTTTATGTTTAAAGAAAAGAATGTGAACTATTTATAATTCTATGGTATAGAGTTGAAGAATGATCTTTATTAAATGTTTAATTCAAAAAATGTATTTTTATCGAAATTCTTTTATAGATATTATATAAGTTTGATTGCATCATATCCATTACAATACTGCATTCTATGATTGTATCACACACCTAAAATTTGTTTGCGCAGCTGAGATGTACAGATGAGATGTAAGAAGCAATAGAAGGGTGTAATTTTAACACAACCTAATTAACGTGGAATGCAAGGACAAGTTCTTTACATGCATTCTTCAGTTGGGTGTAAAATTATTCCAATTTGAGAATTATTAGATTAATTCATTTTCAACTACAATTTTAATTTTCAAGTATAAATGGTTTATTGCAATAGATTTATATTTGTTACCGGGAACGATGGGATATCAAGGTCTGTAAATAATGTATGTATCTAACGAAAGGTGAACAATTGTGTGTGTACTGTTACTAGACGCCTTTCATCGAAATTACAAGCAAATTGGAACCCTAACGAGTGGTATCTAAAAAACATTTTATATAACACAGTTCTATTTAAAGAAATAGTACCGAGAAAATTTATTTTATTGTAAAATCACCGAAATTGGGAAGCCAATGTAATATTTTCTAGAATGGAACCGGTGAGTATTCATGGGCAATACCACACGAAAGTCATTATATTGCCTCGACATAATTGAAACTTATACACCTGGAAGGAATGCTCATATATTGAGAACAAACATAAAAATTACATACACATGTGTTGTTAGTTTGCAATAAGCAAAATGTGTATTTATCTTGAAGTTTTGAAAATATCCATCACTATATATCTGTTAGTTGTGAGCATATAGGTTAACTAAGATCCAAACATGGAATATTAGCAGTAGATGTGTATTTAAGTTTATATTTTATTAATTTAATTGTAATTATTGGTTTTCCCTCTTCAGTTTTTAAGTATGTATTGTTTCCTTTCTCTTGAAGTTGAAACACTACTTCTCGTGTGAGTTGGTCGCATTTACCGGCTGGGATAATGCGTTCCTCTTCTCGAAGTCTTTTAGCCTGAAGAGAGTTCGTATTTCATTTAAAATGAAACTCGCACCAAAAACAAGTACCACAATATCTCTTGTTGAGAGCATCATTTTCTTCGAGAGTCACTTTAAGAATCTGGTGAAGTTATTTTATTATCTGCTCCACATTTTCATACAGAAAAATATTTTCATTAGATACAACAGAGGTTTTGTGAAACTTTCATTTGTTTTCCAATGATCGATACCACATTACATAGATATAGTTTGCAGGGTCTTCAACCTTCTACCATCATAATGTTCAATTGCGTTAAATAATTTGGCATGAAATCTTTAAACGTTCATGCGGGGACATCATAATTTAAAGTATGCTTAATCCATGCAATTCAACTGTACCTTTTATCACTGACCATGACTTCTATTTTTCTATGCCTCTCTTACAGAAATATTACGTATTATAGTTTGCACTACCATCAGTAGGCGAAGACTGCTTAGGATGATGTATCTTTCGACCTACCGAACTTTGACTAATGTTTGTAAATATAAATAATATATCAACATTTCAGTAGTAAAAGTTTTATTTAAATTCGATTGAAAGTACACTACTTGTATATGTTCAGGCTGTATTCATTTAAAAATTTCCCTTTTAATCTTCTTCAGATTTGATCTAATGCCCATTGAGAGAGTGCCATTCCCTTCTGATCACGGCGCAATATTTCTATACGCTCCTGCAAAGAATTCTCAAACGCGTTTCATGAAGGGATCCCTTCTTCAGGAACCGAACATAAGAAACCTTTTAGTTGTAAACACGAAGCTTGCTAGCTTGATAAAAAACAAATCCAAAAGCGAGTAGAGAATCTTGTAAATTGGTTCTACCTTTTTCTGATAACACATACAGAATAGTCAAACAATTCACTTATTAGAGAAATAGATTTCGATGTGACGAAGTTCGATAAAACTTCATGAAACACTCGCATGTACGATAAAATTCCTCATACCTCAGAAAACTCACCACATATGATATGAAATAAACTAATAAATAATATTAGATAATCTAATAATAAATACTTTTATGAAATAAAAAATCCATAAAATTAAAGTGCGATTTTTAAGATTGATAACCAAATGAGTATTCTAATAGAGATGTTACAGTGTGAATATTATGCAATGATTTTTCTTTATAGTAAAAATTACAATGTATTAGTCGACCATAGAGTGAGGTATGTAATCGGTCATACTGGTTGTCGTTTGTTGTGTTACGGTATCGATTTTTATCAATACGATCTTGACTTTAGGGCCAACAATAACAGTCTGGCTTATTTATTTTTCTCTTTTCTGATGGATAATTGTTGTGAAAAATTCAAGCAATCCGACCTCACGGTAAGATAATTATTCTTATATTATATACTTGTTATGTAAGCTGTATTAAATGTTATAGTTGCTCTGACGTTAATACTTACTTTATGATGTGTATAACGTTAAAATTGTAGATTACAAGTTGGCACTTTCATGAGAGAAAATTATATTCCCTGATGGCAGTGTAGTACATTTTCTA
The DNA here is from genome assembly GCA_011170035.1 of Teleogryllus occipitalis. Classification (NCBI taxonomy): domain Eukaryota; kingdom Metazoa; phylum Arthropoda; class Insecta; order Orthoptera; family Gryllidae; genus Teleogryllus; species Teleogryllus occipitalis. Next base: position 41,481 of record BLKR01001849.1, on the reverse strand, counting down.
TTTCCCAACGTTATTTTTCTCGGACAAGCGCCTTGCAATGAACAAGTCCAAATAAATGGCAAGAAGGGATTTTAAAGAGGGAAGAACAGTGGTCTAAGACCACAAAAAGGAAAAAAATGAGTTATTGACAATTCTTTATCAAAGAAGGTGAACTATCTTTGTATATCGTTGGTTTGCCCAGTTCTTCTCTATTAAATTAAGAATGATTTCACTTTTTTTTCTCTTCACAACTCGATCTAGCCACAACTAAGTAACTTAAACAAAAGGAAATAAGAGGACGTGCATTGATAGTGTGCAGCTGGTACTAGGGGGAAACTAAAATTTATTAGAGCAATTGAGGGATCTTACAAATTATTGCAAATACTAAAAATTGTATTGCAAATACTAATTTTTCCTTAATAATAGAGATTTTTCTTCATTTAATATTTTTTCTTTATAAAGTAGATATTTAAAGAAAGCCATGTACATATTTTTAATGTACTAGTTGTTTTGCGTAATTGTTGCTGAAAACGAAGGCCGTTAAAAAACGAAAAATAATTGCTCAAAAGTGGCTTCAAATATTTTCTTTATATTTTTCTCAAGTAGAAAAAAGTGCGTTTATTGAAATGATTCAGGTTTCGCTTTCGTTGATTTCTCTTAACTTTCAAAAATTGCAAGAGTAACAAATAATACAAAAAGTATGTGCTGCTGTAGCACCACTAATTACTTTTTCAAATACGTAGTATGGAGAAAGTTATGTAATGCCGCAGAAAATTGATGTTGAGATTTTAACAGAAATACACTTTTAAGGCGGCCATTGCTTTTCTTCCAAATGAAAATTGTATGATCGAGATTCCACATACACATCCAGTTGAGGACGATGTTCAACATTCAAACACATTCAAACACATGAAAACATAGCACAAAATAATTCAATTAAAACAACACATGTATAAATTCTTATTATAATTTGGTCATAATACAAGAATGTTGATATGTCTGTTTTAGAGATTATTGATGTTCTCAATTGTTAAAGAAAAGAAAATATGAAATCGGTGTCTCTATGCCCTGCCCTCTGAAGTTGCCCGCTTGAGCAAGCCAAATAAAATTTGCTTCAGATAAAATAGTGTGTCTGCAATTGGTGTAAAGCAATAGTTCACCTTTAACTTCAGATACTCTTGCGATGATGACTCACCTCAACTTTATTTTGAATGCTGTAGCAGATGCAGTCTGGGAGTTGCCGTGCTGCGAGTGCGACTACATACGGGGATCAGAACGGGTTTCAGGGGATTGTTTGCCTTTGGGGCAATGATAGATAATATGCAAGTAGAATAAATAAATTTAATTGCTTGATAATTGAGTACAATTGATTTGATTTATAAAAAGCCGGAGGACCATTGATAGTTTATGAAGCTAATGATTGCTCTTCTTTCTTGAAGTACACTTGGCAGCTTACTTACAGTTTGAAGCAAGGAAGGCAGCAACCCAAATCACTCGGCTGAGTGTGTCGCTGTCCGGGCTGAGGTAGGCTCCAGGCAGTTCGGTGGTGCGAACTGGCATGGGCGCGGACTCAGATGACCGGAGCTGGTGGTGGAGTTTGCCGTGAATTCGGCCAAGTGGCGGCTGCGGCTCGCGAGTGGCACGAATTTGAGGCTGGTTAGATATGGCCGTACTAATCGCCTTGATAGGCGAGGCAGGAACAGTCGACCTTGATGAGTTTTGCGAGTCAGTTTGACAAGTGCGAAGCAATGTAGTTAGCGAAGTTCTGTTTAGTCTGTTCTTCCTGTTGTCTGTTTGTACTGGTTGTCGTTTGGTTGTTGTCTCTCTGTTGTCTCTCTGTGAGCGAAGTCGCAGTATTTATTATTGCGGGTGTGATTGAGGCCTTGGAGGGGAGAGTCACGTGGCTGTGACTTGGGCCTATGGTAAGGCGGGAAAGTTTGGAGTGCCCGCGATCGGCTCCCTATACGTGATGTGCCTTCGGGGGGGGAGTGTCACGTGACATTGGCGGCGTTTGGGAGCAAAGACGGTGGCACGTGGGTGTACGCGATGGCGGCCCGTTTGTATTTGCGATTTTAACGGAATTGAGGCATCTGGCATGCAGGTGGCCAGGGAGCGGGGCGGCGTCGGCAATGCACCTAAAGCTCTTTGTCGGCGAGATTCATTGACGAGCTTATTTTTGCGAGGGAGGCCCGAAGCGATTCCCAGAAATGTTTGTACATATTCTTGGTTGCTTGTCAGGTAGCGAGCGATGGGGTGAGGGCCCCGCGTGCCGGGTGGCCCAGCGCTTGGCTAATGAGGGCTTAGACCCCAGCTGGCGACGCCGAGATGCGGCGGTCATTGTTCTGGGCGGGCGTGGGCCCGTGCGAACGGCGGTTTGCGCGGAAGACGCTGTAAATGATTTTATTGCCCCTTTGTAGTAGTTTCCGAAGTGTAGAAGCGTGCCGGCATGCACAGAGAGCGACTTGTGAGAGGTTGGTGAAAGTAAGCGCTTAATAGTGGGTGGCCGCGCGGGAAAAAGCTGTTAGGGGCTGCGCCTTGGCGGCGAGACTGAAAATTTGATTGCGAGATTGAACAAATGCTCTACAGGACTTTGCCGACATCATCCATATCATTGACGAATTATGAAGCTACAGAAAGTTTATTATAATAAAATCCTTACGTTTTGCAATTCGATGTAATTTCTCTCCTAAACATGGTGATAGGGCTAGTGTCTGAAAAAATAAGTCATTAATTTCGGATTCTTGTATCAGAATATTGGCTTCTAATGCATGATATAAGAAAGCAGTGAGGTTCTTTATCTGCATTCTTTCTTAATATATACTATATTGATTATTTTTAGGGAAGTAACTTCTTCCTAGTTGCTTAATTCTAAGTGAATACTAGGGTCAACTTCAAACCAAGGCAAACAGAAAGGCAACTCAATAAATTCAGAACCTCCTTTTTGCACAAGGCTTTGATAGAAGAAACAAGCAATCTTCTGAAGGCTGTTTACTGCCTCTTTTTCGCAAAAAAGCAAGTGTGATGGATGTCGCCAGCCCTCCTTGATCGAAAACTTCGTGACAACAGCGAAGCCACTCGCGTGCCGCTCGCCATCTCCTCCACATTGGTTGCTACTACTCCGCTCTGCCATTCCGCTCTTGGGCCGTATTGACCTGCAAACGGCTGCTTCGTGAAGCAAACGCTGCGGGCTCTCTCATTGCCGTGAAGCACGACCCTCCCTTGCTGTTATTGTAGGCGTTCCCGCCTCACACTGCAGTGACACCAGGTCAACCATATTTGTTAATAACTAGTTGATTACTCGGCGTTCACTGGGTTATCTCCCACAATAATTCAGTCTCGTCTTTCCCAACCGACCTCAGGGCCGGCCATTGCTGACGATTCTGCAATTGCTCTAACCGGGAGGTTCTAGGTTCGAGTCCCGTCGGTGGCGGATTTTTGACACTAGCTTCATATCTGAGTCGAATTCCCAAGCAAAAACACGTACTGCACTTACAGGATTAATGACCATAGTAGTTGACGTTCCCGCAGTCACTAACAATCAATCAATTCATGCACATCTGACGTGTTAGCTTCGTGTGCGTCTTCACTCCCTTTCCCACTTCCCCTTATCCAACCGCGACCTCATTCCAACCACTCCCACAATTTCATCCTCTCGACCCAATCGCGCCATTACAGGAGCCAGCGCGAAGATCAAGTGATGCTCCGGCACGCACGCATCTCCGCTGCTCCTCGCCTCTGGGCTCGGTAATGGAGAGACGCCGATCGCCTGAGTTATACCAATGGCCGGTCGAAAGGGAGGCGCCGCCGCTTCCTGGAGTAATCCGGATGCTGCGGGAGATTTATCCGGGGCGTTCACGTCTTCCTCGGGCGCCTAATGTGGCCCCACGCACCGAGTTCCGCGCATCTGCAGGAACACGCGGCTTGAGATAACATGTAGAAAACGGACGGACGGACGTTTTGCTTTCAATTGTTTTTTCGGCATCAAGGACTCGCAAAACAGAGATTCTCGCTACACCACGTGTTAGAGATTTTTTTCTTTTTTTTTTAGCGACTAGTTTTATGCACTTTTTCGTTTACAGAGCCTGGCGATGAATTCTTTTCGCCGAAAGTCCGCCGTTTTTTCGCGCAGCATTGCATAAGCTCATGTATACTACGTATATTACTCCGTATATACGTACGTATACGAGAAAGTAAAGTGTCAATGTATCGCTATAGCTGATGAGAGGTATTAACACACTAGCACCGGGAGCGGTAGCTTAGTGCATCAACTGATGTCACTGCAGCACCTCAGACTGGGAGGTCCTAGGTTCGAGTCCTGACGGCGGAAGGATTTTCGACACTAGCTTTTCAGCTAGGTCGAATTCAGTCGCTGTCTGGAGGAGAATTCTAGTGGCCGGCTGCTGTGATCGGTAGTTTTCCGTGGTTTCTCCGATCAACACCAGGCGAATGCTGGAGCAGTACCCTACCAAACGGGCCACGGACCGCGCGCGATCTGTCCTTCCTCTTCTTTGTCCTATGCTCTCCTCTTACACACACACTTTACACTAACATGCACTACACTACCACATATTCCGGGAGACCGGTCGTGACCTTAGAGCTTGTCCCGGCTTGGGCGGTGCCCCGCTGGTGGGAGAGTCCTGGTTAGGGGGAAACCCTGCTACCTGACGGAAGGTCGGCGCCGGATCTCAGCGGGGTAAGATCACCTCATCTTCTGAGGGGGGAAACATGCACTACACTTACGGGACTAATGACCTAAGCTGTTCACGTGCCCGGTATCAACAACCAACCAACAACACACTAGCTTCCAAGCCTCGATTTAGTGTGTTCGAATACGTCTGAAAGAGGGGGAGATTTTGAGGATAGTAAATCATTTATGTGTCATATCACACTTATGACATGTGAAATAACTGTTGCTCAGTGTCAGGAAAAAATTAAATCGTTTTTCGTAGACAGTGCGCCAAATAAGTAATGAGACTGATTTTTTTCTGAATCACATTCAAAAAACGCAATAAACGTGAATACCACTTTGCCCTCTTGATTATGCTGAACAAGTAGACGCGTGGATAGTGTTGATGACTCAGCAGTGTATGCACAGCAGACGTGAAAGTAAGCTCTGGAAGTAGCGCGTTTCAAATGTAGCATCTTGGATTCAAAAGAGGGGTAATATTTTATTGTGCATTAGGGAAAACGGCATCAGAAGTTTACGAATACATGGATCGTGTTTACGAGGATAATTCTCTTAGTCAGGCACAAGTGTTCAGCTGATTTTAGCATTGAAAAAAAGGAATAAAATCCTTAAAAGACGAAATCTTGATCTGCTCGTACAGATGGACATGTGGAAAAAGTATACGACATTGTTGCCAGTGGTAGAATAATTACCACTAGAATGCTTGCAATGAAACTTGGTGTTAGTAAACAAACGGTCAGATCCATTTTAAAGAAAGATTTGTTCCCAGTTTGTGTGACGTTTTTTCATGACAATGCTACGGCTCACTACGCATTATCCATGAAACAGTTTTTAGCATGGCAACAGATCTGTGTTCTTGAACACTTACCATACTCGCATGATTTGTCCCCCGCGGTCTTTTTTCTAATTCCCTAAAATTAAGTGTTCTTTAAAAGGGGAGCGTTTCAGTAACATTGAGGATATCCAAATACTGAAAGAGGTGCGCAAACAAGACTCACAGCGTTCGTTCAAAATATTATAGTTGTCTCTTTACTTATTTGGCGCGCTGTGTAAAGTCTCAATCAGTAGATCTACAGTGCATTGCTCGCACCGTTCTAATAAATTAAACTCATTGTTCAATGGTATCTACCAAGCTCTTGAGTTTCGTTTATATGTGTGCCCACAGAATACTATTACACTGATGGTTTAAAGACAAACTCTGAATTTTCTTTGTGTTGCGTTATTTCCTGAAACATTCTTTAGTGATTTTGTGGGAAATGTAAGTGTTAGATATTTGCTTAAATATGATTGGTCTATCTCTTCACGTGGTCACTCATTCATTATGCATGAGAATTGAATTGTAATATTGGAAGTGAAATGTTTTCATTACACATAGGTGTATTTCCTTACTGGAGTCCTCCTTAATCCAATACACCAATAACATTGAAGAAGGTGTCCTGATATCTTCCTTGGTTTTATAAATGAAAATATACAAGATATGAGGTTATGTTGTCTGAGAAATCAAACAATTATTTTTATACTTTTTGGCTTTTTATGTAGATTACATGTCACCAGCACCAGAAGCAGTGAGAATAAAGATAATGCCTTCAGATTTTAGTTTACCTACTATTGAGAGGTCGCGGGTTTGAACCCTGCATGGTACAGAAATGCTCTTACGCGTTTACTATCAGTGGATTTGTGACACCTGTTGGATTCGAATTCCCAACAGCTCTGTTCAGGGCTTTTGTGGATTCATTGATCACTTCCAGGAGAATTACGGAACTTTATACAGGACACAATCCGCAAATGATCCTTCCCCCCTATCCTGCTCTCATTCACATCCTTATTGCAAAGCAATGGTCTATGGATCCCTTTGGTTTAGGAAAGCTCCGACTCGCGTTGAAGATCTGAAATATAGTTGCAGACTGTGAGTTTCTAAAGACACTTTCTGTATTTCATAGTGAAACAAACAGTAATAATAATATTAATAATAACAATAATAATAATAACAATAACAACAATAACGACAATAACGATAATAACGATAATAACGATAACGATAATAACGATAATAACGATAATAACGATAATAACAATAATAACAATAATAATAATTTCTCTAGTTATTTAGATCGTTGGTTATATGGATACCTTCTTATGTAAATGGAAATAAGAGACTTTGTATGGTATCAATAATATTTTGTATATTTATATGTATATTTTAACCTAAGATGATCGCGTAGCGATCATCATTAGAGCTATCTGAAAAAATTGAAACAGCAATACATGAAATATAAAATTATAAATTACATAAATTATTTACAAATTGATTTATACAAAATGTAGTATCCAGATGCGTAAGCAAACTAGATTGTTCGCACATTGCAGCTTCTGGAAGTAAAACGATGTTCTGCGGGTTTGTTTTTTTCAAGCGAGGTATAAGCGAGTTGCACACTCAAAAACGCCGCAAAACTACGTTTTCCGCCCAAAAAGCTGCAATGTATGAACGATCCAGTTTGCGTACGCATGTCAATACTACATTTCGTATATTTGTAAATAATTTGTGTAATTTTTAATTTTATATTTCATGTATTCCTGTAATTTTTCTGATAGCTCTGATGATAATCGCTACGTGATCCAAAAGATCTTAAGTTAAAATATACATATTATTGATACCATACAACGTCTTTTATTTACATTTAATTTCTCTAGTACTATGAACAATTTAAAATTATACCAATGTAATGAACAACCTTTGGTAGTTAAATATTAAAATATATTAAATGCATAACAATTTGTATACTATATTGCAAATGTTTTCGAACCTGTAATGAAAGGTTTAATTTCCGGCTATCTGTATGGTTCACCACAACTCTAAACTATCATTCTCATCAGTTTAAATAAAAAATATGTAAGGAACTTACTTAAAAGAAACGACGCTAAAACCTAACAATTGGATGTTGAAATTTTGTTAACATTTTTCTTTTCTTTACATCAAATACATCCTGTTTTGAAAAATGTTGCTTAACAATAGAGTGTATGAAATGCAAACTAATTTAAAGGAATGTGTTTCCTTTGATTTGTTGATGGCTATTAAACTATAAGATAAAGGATGACGAGTTGTCTGCGAATCAATCTTTGCTCATTAATGTCATCCTTTAATTTTAACAAAAGGTTCTCAACTTATCATAATAAGCAAGCAAGGTAAATAAATGCGAAGGGAAAGTAATTATCAATTATCTACAAATGTATCATTAGTATATTTGAAAGGATTTGTACAATTATTAGCATATGTTGTATTTCTTTTAATTTTAATATGCATTGCTAATTCATTGATAAGTTATGTAGGGAAAAAATGCCCGCTAAACGGAATTAACATGAGTTTCCTTTTGTATTGCAGGTGAGTACTTCTGATTCCCGAACTTGAGTCTACAAATGTACTTACTCCAATAAATTTTCAAAGTAAGTAATGTAAATCTATATTAATGATAGATAATACAGTATCTTTGAAGAGACTAAGACCTTTTCTGGACTGATCGTGATATTTTGTTAAAAAATCAAATTCATCATATAATTTTTTGTTATCAGATTTTTAAATAAAGGCAATTCAGTTTGCAGCACATTTATTTATTGGACGTTGATACTGAATGGTACAGCGAGTACCCAGTGAGGTGTTATACGGGAGCAGACAGACAATTCAGTGTGCTCTAGTTGCATTAACTTTTTTCCGCCACTGGAAATTAAATGCACGAGCTGCTGTGTGCGTAATATGCAGCATGGTTCTCAGGAGAATAAACAACTCTGTTGATTTGAAGAAAACGTTAATAGCGTATTAAGTGAAAGAAGAATGAAAACGATTAATGCCATGGATTAAAGGGAAACGTACATTGTATTGCTTTGTGCTTTGAATATGATTTTTAAATGGTCGAAAAATAGATTGCGAGGATTATTTAATGTTATTTTATAGTGTCCACAAATGTATTATTGATTGTTGTATTCAAAAGGGGTACTATATAACTTATAGTACTTATATATACATAAGTCTGTCACATTTTTTTCAGATGAGTCACTGTCAAAAATTCCGACGAAGCATCGACTAAAGCGAAGGTCAACTTGAAAACAAAAACAGGATTTTTTTCAAACGTACTCAATATGGTTACCCTTAATGTTTAGAAGTTTGCGGGTCATATTTATGGTAGTAACTAGTTTAGTAGATTATTCAAATTGTAAATAGTGTAAAATTGTAATTATGAAATTATATTACAAAACGTATCCAGGTGCTGATACTCAAAGTAACAAAACTACTACGAAAAACTGTGCTACGAAGATAAATAGTCGTTTAGAAATGCCTCAGGCCATGTTCCGATAAAATTAGCTTGTCTGCTTAGTTAGATTAGTATTTACAATCTTGATTGCACTATCATGTCCCTATATCAGAGTTTCTTGTCTTGTCACCGCATGCAATTAATAGAAAATTAAAACCGTAAGGTTTTATAAAATCAGACGTTTTTTGCCAGAGTACTTTCACGTAACGCCATCGGTCCATTAAGTGTTCACATCGTATTCAATAACTTTTACCCTAACTCGCAATTGTTTGAACAACCTAAATCATCACCACTTTTCAGAAGATTCTGCGGCAGCTTTCTCGCACACTTATTGACCCAAATCGTCAATTCAAATATGCAAATTTATAAGGAAGTCCATCATACGATTCGGAATCTCCCGGAAGCAGTAGAAAAAAAGTAGGACCATATTTAATTGAACTAGCGTTGTTGGGTCCCTTACCGTACAGATCCGTTGTAACGCCCTGCTTCTACAGAGAGTCGTTTCATCAACGCAGATTCATTTTCCCCGGATTTTAATTTCGAGGTGCTCGGGAGAGCGGCAGATGTCCGACTGCGGAGCCGCGAAAGACCAGCGCGCTGAATATTCAAGCCGCACCCGACGAACGCCGAGCGTGCTTTTTCAGTTCTTGTCGAGATTCCATTCTTGTTATGGAGAAACCTCTCGCAAATTGAAGAGGCACAGAAACAGCACCGTCACATTCCAATTTACTGGCTGCTGGAAAGGCGTTTCACGCGTACACCGAAATGTTTAATGTTTGTCTTCAATGAATTCACGGTTAGAGACGGGAAGTTTAACTTCTAATCGATTGGCATCTTTATTCTGCTCTAGAAAGTTTTGGAGACTACAGAATAAGGTATGTAAGGGGTGAGGATGGGACAAGGAATGTGAAGGAAAGATCGTGCGCAGTCCGTGTCCCGTTTATTAGGGCACTACTCCGGCATTCGCTTGGTATTGAACGGAGAAACTACGGAAACTACCTATTAGAGCAGCCGGCCGCTAGAATTTTCCTCCAGAGAGCGACAGAACTCGACATAGCTATCTGGCTAGTATCGAACATCCTGCCACCGTCTGGACTCGAACCCCAGGATATCGCAGTCAGGGAAACTGCAGTGAAATCAATGAATGCCCTGAGCCACCTCTTCCAGTTTTGGAGTCCAGTACGTAGCTTAACTTTAGTGTCGAGATTTTGTGTAGAATCGGAAGAATTGAAGATTGATAATTTTAAGCAGAGCTCTGCTGAAAAGTCACAAGTGGTCTACGTGAACGATGTCTCAGCAAACAGAGCGATCTGCTTGGTATGAAGTTCTAAAGAGCTGTAAATTAGTACCAATAAATGGGAATCTAAAGCCCCCGCTACACAACTGTCTGAAATGTCTACAACACTAGTGAACATGAAACTGAAGTCGTGCAGCTGAAGACATCTAAAGTATAAATTGTCACATTTATAATATCAAAATGGAGCATCGTTCTGTTCACACGGATTTGTCCTATCCCGAACGCGCAGAATCCGCTACCGGGAGCAACCCGCTAGTGACGACGGACTTCACAGCGCGGTGAGCAGCACCTACGGAGGCGGAGAACGTCCGCCTGGAACGCAACAGGGCGCGCGGTGCTATTGCGGAGAGAGCCATGCGTCACGCGGCCCCGCCCACTCGCCAGCCCACGAAGCCGTACCCTCAACCACTCGGTCGCCTCGCCACCGCACTGCACTGCTTGCAGCCGCACCCGCTGCCGTCCAACTGCTCCTGCGCTCTCCGCCACTTCCACTGCCGCTGCAGTCCACGCTGTCCTTGACCCCTCCCACCACATTTGTCCATGCGGCCACCCACAGCCACTCGGTTGCCCCACCCATCCTTACTGGGCCGGCACAACCTAACCCAGCCATGCCACCGCTGTTGCCCCGGTTTTCCACATTCCTTGCCGCCACGGCCCCCATTCTTCAGCCCACGAACGTCCACCCGCCCTAGACTAACGCCGTTTCCAGAATCCTCACCATCTGTCCGCCCCGTCCGCCCCATCCGCCCCGTCCGCCCCGTCCGCCCCGTCCGCCCCGTCCGCCCCGTCCGCCCCGTCCGCCCCGTCCGCCCCGTCCGCCCCGTCCGCCCCGTCCCCCCCGTCCGCCCCGTCCGCCCCGTCCGCCCCGTCCGCCCCGTCCGCCCCGTCCGCCTTTCTGTCTGCCTCTGTCTGCCTTCTGTCTGCCCTGTCCGGTTCCTGTCTGCCTCTGTCTGCCTCTGTCTGCCTCTGTCTGCTCCTGTCCGCCTCTGTCCGCTCCTGTCCGCTCCTGTCCGCCCTGTCTGCCTCTGTCTCGTCTTCTCTGTCTCGCCTCTGTCCGCCCTGGGTCTGCCCTGTCTGCCTTTGCTGCCTCGTCTGCTCCTGTCTGCCTTCTTGTCTGCCCTTTTCGTCTGCCTTCGGTCTGCTCCTGTCCGCCCTGGGTTCGCCCCGTCCGCCCCGTCCGCCCCGTCCGCCCCGTCCGCCCCGTCCGCCCCGCCATTGTCGTCGCGTCGCCGTTGTCGTCGCCTCGCCGTTGTCGTTGCCTCGCCGTTGTCGTTGCCTCGCCGTTGTCGTCGCCTCGCCGTTGTCGCGTCGCCGTTGTCGTCGCGTCGCCGTTGTCGTCGCGTCGCCGTTGTCGTTGCCTCACCGTTGTCGTCGCCTCGCCGTTGTCGTCGCCTCGCCGTCGTCTTTGCCTCGCCGTTGTCGTTGCCCCGCCGTTGTCGCTACCTCGCCGCCGTCGTTGTCTCCCCGTTGTCGTTGTCTCGCCGTCATCGTTGCTCGCCGTCGTCGTTGCCTCGCCGTCGTCGTTGCCTCGCCGTTGTCGTTGCCTCGCCGTCGCCTCAGCCTTCCTTTCCGTCTCGCATCGCCGCTACTTGCTGGTGTTCCTACTCCCCGCGCTCTGCTTGTTGTTCGGGCGGCGCAGAGCGCTGTAAATCTAAAGCTCCGCCTTCGGATTCCCCGCATCCACCCTCTCTTTTTTTGTCCTCGCTCCCTTGCGCAGAGGCGAACCGCCAGGCGGTTTTTAAGCCGTATTTACAGGTGCGGACAAATCACCTCGAGGCAAGATGACGAACGGAGCGGACGGTCGTACGAGAGAGAGGCCTCATTCCTATACAATCGTCTATTTTTTGTATTATTCGTATTGTGTGTAGTTGTGTGAAAGTCGAAATTTTCTGAAAACCTGGCTTTAAGTAATTGAAAATAATTGTTATCATAAACGGAAATAAATGAAATTAGTTAATTGATTTCTTGGATTCATATCGGTTCGCAATCATTTCTCAGTCTCAGTGATCGTTGTTTATTTCTTCAAGGTTTTTAAATAGTACAAGAGAAATAATTTTTGAAGTGCATTTGAATGTTGTAATAACAGTTGAAAGAACCAATTTTAATCAATATTATTCAATTAATTATTCATTTAACCAATCAATTAATTATGTATTTTATTTAAAAAATTGCAATTTCCTCGTTTCTTAACGATAAAAAATGTTTTCTTTCCGTTTTCTGAACCGTATCGTTATTAGCAACATCTTTGGACGAGCGTCTTGTGTTAAAGAGAGTTAAAGAGGACCGTCCTTCCTGTATCGGCTCCATGGATGGCGAGTTGAAACGCATCTGAGGTATACATGTTTGTGGGTGTATTACGCCGTGTAATAGCAGTCCGAATCACCATGCTTTCATTTACTTTCATCCCCACAATAGATTCTCTCCCCTGCAGCGGCTGAAGTGGCGGGAGGTGGGGGTGCGGTGTACCTCTGTACATGTGTAAATGGTCGATGACAGACATCAGTGCGAAGGTGGGCTTACGTATCGCCTGCACAGCCGTGGGCAAGAAAAGCCCTGACCCAGGACAGTGTACAGGACAGGAAACAGTGTTTTATATGTATTGGCGGAAGGTTGAAGGGATATTGAGTACCAGGAACACGTATTAAGGAAGGATGCTCGGAACACAAGAGAGCGGTTGTAGAGAGGGTTGTGAATATATTCATTGAACTCATTTAAAAGGGAAGATTTTCTACATGTGATATATGAATGTATTTGGAATTTTGGGTAGGGTTCCCGACTTGGCTGGCTAACTAACGATGTCCCCCATCTCGGGGTCTCCTTTGTCTCACGATTGTGTGTGGATAACATGACGTATTCTCTACACGTAATTAGCAAACTCCGCCTTCCTGGGCATTTATTCGTCACACAGCTACAGAAACTGAGAAGATTTTAAAGGAAAGCTGCAATTCCATTTTGGCCCATCCGGGAACCCAACGAAGATCACACCATGTTATACCAACATTATATGAAAAACTGGCAATGCTTATAAGTATTCAAAAAATGAAAGTAAATATTTCCTCTACGAATCATTTTCCTCTTCCCCAATCTGTCATAACGGAATTTCTTCCTGTTTTATTTACCATTTTCTCCTCTTTATTGATGATGTCACTGGGAACTATAGATAATATTATGATGATATTATCAGTGAGATGTAACACACGTTAAGGCATGCTTTGAAAATATGAACAAATTATAAAATTCTTTTAGTATTAAAATTATTTTAAAAATACATCAACAGCATGGTTATTGTCTTTTCTCTTGATGCAATGATTAGAAGTATAACATGAGATAACTATTACTAGAATTTGTTCGCAAATGATTCTTATAACGCATTTTACTTGTATTGTATGTTACAAATATGTTTTGTAAACTCATTGCCTTTGATAATTTTCCCGACTATTATGCAGTATCTTGTGAAGAGCATCCAAGATTAAAATATATCAAATATATTTTTGACAAATAGTGATTGGTAAATTGTATTTGAATGTACGCAATATGCATTTATTTGGCATTAAAAGGCCGGATTAGTCCGGCAATTGCCAGGTAGCGGCGTTGCCAGGTCTGGGCCCTGTTTTTAATTATTATCCACACCACTTGGTAAAGGAGACATGTGGCAAACAGTTGTACTCTCTCCATCGTATTAGTATTACTGACCTGCCTGAGCTTTTCTTTTGTCATGCAGCTACAGAAACAGACATGATTGTATTAGAAATCCATTGCTCTTATGTTTGCCCCGACCAGGAATCAAAACCGAAATCGTACCATGGAAAGCCACCATGCTGTCTATAAGCCATTCAAAGGGATAAATTCTATTTTAAATCGATTTTTAATCCTATTTTGATAACCTTTTTTCCATAACGCGCTGTACCAAAGGAGGGTTAAAAATGTACACCATGAATACGACTTTGCAGGCTTTATTTACATAAATATTTTAATATGTATCTTCACTTTCACTCCCAATTTAATTACAGATGTCATTTTCCTCTTAATTCTCTTCAAAATTATCATCTAATTCAGGTTATAAATCGGAATCTAATATGTATTTACTTACTTTGATACCATATCCTGCCATGAGGAAAGACTGATCAAAACTACTTACTAAAAGAACAGTTTGAAAGATTTTACAATCTTCAATAATGGACAATAAATTTGATTTGTAAAAAGTCTTATTAATGAGTAATAATTCTATTTCTTAAGAAAACATTTGTTACAAGTTAGACTAATGGAATGTCATGTAGTGTACAGGTCATGTTTCTTACCTTATAATTTTATTGTGACTTGACATTGATTGTGGATCCATAAAATTCATTTTAATTCTATCACAAAATAAGAACTTAGCAGTTTGAATCGTGTTACGTCAATTTTTATGAGAGTTTTAAAAATGTGTGGACACAAAATGACCCGCCCTTGGTCAATGAAGGGTTAATATGGATTGATAGCGTCGTGTAATATTGCACGGCAGAAATTCAGTTAAGTTGCACCATTTACTCTGTGAATGGGTCCTCCGGAAAGGGTATCGTGTCCTCGCAATGAGCCGGCAAACCAGGGTGCCTCGTACAGGTACTTTGACATTACTGCACTTAATCGAGTGTATCAAAATTATAGTCTAGACGCTATCAATCCATATTAACCCTTATGGATTAATAAGACATCAGTGCGGAGGTGATGTCTTATTAATCCCCTCCGTGTATCACAGTTATACAATACACTGATGCACTTTCGTGTATCACAGTTTCCAGGTAATACTCGCTCCTCCCCACGAGGTAGGTCTCAACGCCTGTTTCAGAACTCTGAGCGACCCTGAGCCATACCACGCTTCATGACGGCACAGACGATCAAAGGATCTCTTTCGTTCTGCTTTGTCGTGTCAGAGCCTTTACCTAACGCTAAGAGACGCAGTGTCTTCTCCGAACAATGTAATATGTTTATCTTCAATGTTGATTCTTACTGTTGTGCTGGAGAATTCAGAAGATTCCGTATTTTTTTCTGGGATGCTTTATACACATTTTATGGTGCACCTAATTCCAATACGGGAGTTGCAGTTTCTGTTGATTTTTTCAGCTTATTCAGAGCATTATAGAGTTTGATTTTTATTTTTGTTCTGATAAATTTTATTTCTAATCTCTTGAAACATTTAGATGTTTACTTCATTTTTCGCCAGCCAACTAGCTAGAAGGTATTTTTAAATTAATTAACTCATTAAATGGTTTCTTATTTCGGTTAGTATTTCTTCTATTTCTTATTCTAAATTAATTTTTTAAGTTAATTAATCCAAGTTTTTAAATTTAAAATACAACTAATAAGAAATAGCGACGTTCGAGTCCATTCCGCACTTTTCCTTCACGACGTTTATTTGTTGTTGATCTGCATGGTCATCTGACCATATATACTTTTTTAGCAAGACATTTCTCGTTTCCGTATGACATTTTTAATCTTTCCTACCTTATCGCTTTTAATTTCATTTCTCCTTAACGTTTGCGCTAAGTATTCACACATTTTTATTGTTAGTTGTCCTTTTAACCTATTATTATTATTATTATTATTATTATTATTATTTACCAGCTAATTGAATGATAGCGTCTAGACTATAGTGTAAATAAATGTTAATTTTCTGAAAAAAAGTGGATATGATTGGAAAGGTAGACAATAAATATTTTAAAAATATTATTAAAAGACGCTTTATTCATTGTATAAGGTAATCGTTTGTCCATTAATTAAAATAGATAATCAACCTGAGAGTGTGCGTTTCTTTATGCTACTTTCGCTCTTTGCCACCAGTAGCGTTTTAAGGGCGAAAAATCCTTCGTACGCCTTCCTACGGAGGGGAAATAAAGTCGGCTGTCCCATGTAGTAGATTTGCTTCATGTAAAAGATCCTCAAGCCTAAAAGAAGCCTCTGAGCTAAATTGAATCGCCTGTTTCGTCTCCCAACATATTACCTCCTTTCTCCGCTAGATGGTGATGGTAAAAGGAGAGTAGCGAAATTTGTGTGATTACACGGAAGAGCGGGCCTGATGGTCCGAGTCTCGCCACGTAAAATAAGGCATTAACTCATTCTCGATTACCGTACATGCCACATCGGTCCGCACTCTCACAGGTCCCTTGCGTTTCTGATCACAGGTTGCTGCGCATCCTTGCTGAAAATCTCCTGGCTCTCTTGCGACTGTCCGATAAAGAAGGGCATTATTCCCAACACCTTCCACCGATTTTCTGTGACGGCCTAGGGCATTTCTTTCACGAAGAACGGCTGTCTTGATGTAGGAGCTTTGCTGGAAAGAGTTACATTCATCTCGTACGGCTGTAGTTGGTTTTGATAGGTTGGTTAGTGATTCCAGGCGTGTCAACAGCTTAGGTCATTAGTCCCCTAAGTGTAGTGCATGTTTCTCGTCAGATTAGTGGTGATCTTCCCAGGCAGATGGTGGAGATCCGGCGCCGACCTACCAAGAGGCTAGCGGGGTTTCCCCCTAACCAGGACTCTCCCACCAGCGGGGCACCGCCCCAGCCGGGACAAGCTCTAAGCCCCCGACCGGTCTCCCGGAATATGTGGTAGTGTAGTGCATATTAGTGTGAGTGTGTAAGGGGAGAGGATAGGACAAGGAAGAGGAAGGGAAGATCGCTCGTGGTCCGTGGCGAGTTTATTAGGGTAGTGCTCCGGCATTCGCCTGGTGTTGATCGGAGAAACCATGGAAAACTACCGATCAGAGCAGCCGGCCGCTAGAATTCACCTGCAGACAGCGACTGAATTCGACCTAGCTGCAAAGCTAGTGTCGCAAATCCTGCCGCCGCCAGAACTCGAACCTGGGACCTCCAGGTCTGCGGCGTTGCAGTTGATGCACTTAACTACCGCTCCCGGTGGCTGTAGTCAGACAACTGATTTCACATTTGTCTCTGTGCTAATAGAGACGCAAAGAAAACTGTCTGTTGCAGCTGTGAAGCAACAGTATTATATAGTATTGCATTTCTTTCACACGACAAATACTATTATGTTCCGATAAAAAGAGAAAGAAGAGTTTAGAAAAAAATAGTTTCCATAATAAGTGGATGATACAAAAACGAACCATTTTATCGAAAACTGCCTAAGAAACATATTTCGAGACCTTTTTATTTTTCGTCTGCCTCCCGAAAGTCGCACACCTGTCCCCATTACTTTCCCGACTATTTTTCACATGCTCCCCGAACTTGTGTCCTCTCAAAAATTACCTAATCCATCAAAACTTGGCTCTCAGAGGTACTTGAAAACCAGGTTTGAACATATTGTTTCCGAGTTATGGGCGGTTTTAGAGTGTTTCAGTACTCTAACCCCTATATCAGAAGCTGCAAAATTCAATTTTTAAGTTCGACGTTTTAGCCGTTTTGTGTTGCGTATCTCCTTTACCCTAATCATTCGTTTTTATTTACTTCCTTTTTCTCTCTGTCTCTGTCTCTCTCTCCCTCTCTCTCTCTCTCTCTCTCTCTCTCTCTCTCTCGATCTGGCCTCGACTTCCGGTACTAAACTTTTCTTCTCATTATTTCTTTACAAGACGTTGGAAAAGCCATACAAAAGCTTGATAAATTAATCGCCATTCAAGAAAATTTACTGAGGCCTAACGGAATTGTCTTGATGAAAGACTTTGTGCATGGGGCAATTATTCGTCTTCTTTTGTCTAGTGGCATTTAATTCTCAAGTCTTTAGTGAAGATAATAAGAGTATGATTTTAAAAATGAACTGGATAGTCTTAGTAAATAAGCGGAAAATATTTTTGTTCAAAAGATAAATATGTTACTAATAGGTAAATAAATAAATAAAAAATTAAATAATTAACATATCAATGAAAATTGTACGAATGAACTGAAACTTGCCTTGAGATTGTTGTTTTATGACATTTCGCAACTGAGACCAAGCCCAATGCACAATGATCTCCATTTAACCATAAACTTGCTTCCATTTGTGTGAACACGTCGTCGTTGAAATTTGTAAGAATGTCATTAATGAAATACGTGCTTAATTTCATAATTTTATAATTAGATAATTTGTTTTTCAATTTCACATCATTTTGCTGTTTAGTCTCTCAATAAGTAAGTAAGATACAATGGAAATAAATAATTGCGGTAGATTTGTTGATAAATTATGATGTAGTTTATAAAAGTATTCGTAGTTCAACATACATGTTGTTACAATTGTCATTTTTAGCTGAATTCGACATCGATCTTGTCGAATCACAAATTAATTAGTAGTAAATATTATTTTGAATTTTCATTCTGTCAAAATATGAATTCATTGTGTTTATCTACCCGTAATTTTATTAAATTTTAAAGAGCATATGTACCTTTGAAATCTCTTAATTTTAAATGATTGGAAAGAACAATGTATTAATTTAAGGAAAAGGCAATACTTGATAGATTTGAATCTAATTTTATTAAAAAATGTAAACGTAAAAAACCTTTTAAATTTCCTTTTGTATCGTAATCTTTAAGTTAAATATTAAACTAAACTCGTCAGAAGCTATTGTATAAATTACTCATTAAGAATGAATTTAGTCAGACAAATATTTAATGCATTTTTGTTCTCTAAAAATACAATGATTGGTTTGTTTTCATTATTCGTAAATTTATTAAATTTTTAAGGGAACATGTTTTATATATCGTGTACCTTTAAAAAATTTATAGCACTATACTTTATTTATTTAAAGAGAAATCCGATAATATAATACCTATGTGCAGGGCGCATGTTATTGAATTTTTCATTCCAGATTTTTTGTCAAAGCTTTCATGTGTTATTTAATTATACATAACCACATCACTGGCTGTGCTTTTTTGTTTCAGAGAGGTTCTGTCCAGCGTAATTAATCTTGGTCGATGTGCATAAAAATAAGTTGCTTACTTACATGCACACAAAGCAATGAATATAAATAATAATTTGAAATTGGAAACCAATACAAAGGCATCAAATGTCAGTATTCAGTATGTGAGATGTGTTTCATATGTACTGTATAACTACCATCATTTCGATTTATAATAAACTGTCCAGAAAATAACGCAAAAACCACAAGTACCACAAGATTGATTAAGTTATAATTCACAAATTGTATTATGAAATATCATTATTTTGTGAAAATATGTAGGGACGAGAATTAGAGAGAGACAGAGAGAGAGCGAGCGAATGAGCGAGTGAGGAGTGAGGAAATTGAGAGCGAGAGCGATCAGGAGTGATTGATAGATATTTAAATTTGAATTTTAAAGTCATTTAAATATGCAGTTTTTTTAAAAACGGGTAATTTTCATGTAGAAGAAGGAAATGCAGTGATGACATCACAATTAATATTATGCTACAATAACTTCATTGTCCCATTAAATAATTACATTATATGTTACTTAATGAATAAATATATTATATTAAGGCAAATTCTATGTGTTAATCTGTACTTATTACCGTTCTTTTATGCTGTGTATAATTATTGTCGTATTTATTCTTAGTTTTCATCACGATACAACTTCGTATAATTAATGTAAGATTATACAGGTGTTGGATCAATAACAGGAGACGTTTACAGTTGGGAAGTAGTGAATCATCACATCGTTCTATTACGTTGTATTGCACATTACGGTGCCGACAAATGATGAAGGTAAATGGCACCTGCTCTCTTCTGTTCCCACTCCCTAAATTCTAATCAATAATCATAAGAAATGAAACGAATACTGAATTTAAAAGACATGCTTTTAAAATATTCAATTGATTGATTGAATGATTGTTTCGTGTTTCCGACATGTCAACGGCTTTTGGTCACTAGTCCATAAGTGTAGTGCATGTTTGTTCTCGGGATATGGTGGTGATCTTCCATGCTGGATGGCGAGATCCAGCGCCGACCTACCGTAGTGGGGTTTCCTAGTCAAGACTCTCCACCAGCGGGACACCCTCCCAGCCGGGACAAGCTCCTAACCACCGGCCAGTCTCCCGGAATATGTGGTAGGGGAGTGTGAGTGTGTGTGTGAGGGGAGAGGATAGGAAGAGGAAAAAGATCGCGCGCGGTCCGTGGCCCGTTGTTCAGAGTACTGCTCCTGCATTCGCATGGTATTGATAGGAGAAACCACGGAAAACTACCGATCAGAGCAGCCGGCCGCCAGAATTCTTCCAGACAGCAACTGAATTCGACCTAGCTGAAAGGCTAGTGTCGAATATTCAATGCTAGCTTGATTCGTTGTACTGCATGCCACTACTGAATGTTGTAATTGAAATAATTGGTGGGAGGAGGTGTGCCACCCGTCTCTGAGACGCCGGTGCTTGTCTATGAGCTTGTGCCAACTCTCCTCACTTTGCTGCACTTGACTTGGTTTCAGGCCTCCTCACTTTCAGTCGGTGAAAGCTTGCTATTGTGCAAGTTGATGGTTCTTCAATCGCTGGAGCACGGAATGACCTGTGTGTCGACAGCACCTGTGTCAAATACCCTCTCTTGTTTTTGACAGAAATAGAAAGTGCTTATCGTACAACCTGTGAGAATTTCCTAGAACCATGACGTAAATGACATGTTCGCGTTCTTTTTCCAAACCTGTGGCATTTTGCAGGGTACTCTGGAAAGAAAGAGAGGTCGTGAAATTTGAATAGCATGATAGCAACACTGAATACAACCAACTACTACCCCCTTTTCTGCTCTTATAATGTTTCGCATGGTTGGATCAGGGCAATATTTGTTGCTGCTGCAACTTCTTTGATCTAAATTCTTAGAATTAGAGTCACGACGGCGGCCGAAATTTCCATACAACGCAATTTCCATTATTTTACAACACATTCTTCTGACATTAAATGATTAAAATCGATACAAAGTTTAAATTCAAAGTAAAAAACGTCAGCTGCTTAATTGTGTCTATACAATTAGAAAATATACTGAGCGACAAAAAGGAAAGTTATATTGATTTTAAAATAGAATTATATGTATTATTTATCATATGGACTGTGAATGTTTGAATGACTGTCCTGTATGCCTGTATGTCCTGTATGCCTGAAATACGTTTTGTACCTAGGCTGCTAGGTCAATGAACCCCATCTCAATCAGGTTTCTCTGATTCTTTCTTGCGGAGAAATGCTGGAATGGCCCCTTGTTTTGCATCTGGACATAAAAGGAACTTCACTATATGTCCATGTTTCAAGAGTTCTACTGGATAATATATTTATTCAAATGATCATTCTGCATACTTTTACTTTCACATAGAAGGTTAGTTTATTTTCAACCATTTTCAACGTTAAATAAAAATAGGAAACATATAAATAGTATAAAGGTATACCATTTGCGTGGACCTTCAAAAAGGGAAAAAAAGTCATTAACCGAATGTAAAGAAATAATGACGTTATCTAATTATCATATACCTCTGAAACCGTACAATTCACGGATCTTATTTTGGTTGTTTGTAGATGAGAACTTCTTTAGCGATTATGTTTTCACTTGCACTGATACGTTGTGTTTTTGTTTATTTCATGACGCTTTTGATTCAAGACAGAATAAGGTGGCTACGTAGCTTAGATTGCTATGCCGAAGGAAAGTTAAAAGCAAATATTTTAAAAAAAAATCAGGTAGGTGTAGAGGTCAGTCAGGAGAATGAGGTCGAGCGGCACTCCTGAGATCTGCGATTGCAGTTGAAACAACAGTCCCAGCAGCGGTGGCGGGCTGGCAACGTCAGCAAGCCGGCAGGAACAGCAGCTTCGTCAGAAACCGCGAGCAGGGCGACGCGGGTGGCGGGACGCCCTGCCCCCGCACCTGCCACGCTCCTACGCTCGGCCCCTGCCCTTCCTTCCCCGCCCCTGCCGCCCCTGCCCTCGCCCCCTGCCCGCTCTCGCCTCTGCCCTCGCCCCTGCCCTGCCCCCGCCCTCGCCTCTGCCCTCGCCCCTGCCCTCGCCCCTGCCCTGCCCCTCCCGCCCTCGCCCTGCCCTCGCCTGCCCTCGCCCCTGCCCTCGCCCCTGCCCCGCCCTGCCTTCGCTGCCTCTCGCCCTGCCCTCGCCCCTGCCCTCGCCCTGCCCCTACCACCGCCCACGCCCTTGCCATGTACCGCCCCTGCCCCTGACCTGGCCCCTCCACCGCCCCCGCCCCTGCCCCCTGCCCCGCCCCTGCCACCCTCCAGCCTGCCCCTGCCACTGCCCCAGCCCTGCAGTGAACCCTGCCCCCGCCCCTGCCCAGCCCCCCCCTACCACCGCCCACGCCCTGCCACCCCCTGCCATGTGCCTGTCCCTGCCACACCGCCCTGACCAGCCCCTCCCGTCTCTCTGCCCCTGCCCAGCCTCTGCCCAGCCCTGCCCAGCCCCTGCGCAGCCCGGCCCCTGCCCAGCCCCTGCCCAGCCCCTACCCAGCCCCTGCCCAGCCCCTGCCCAGCCCCTGCCCAGCCCCTGCCCCCTGCCCAGCCCTGCCCAGCCCTGCCCAGCCCCTGCCCAGCCCCTGCCCAGCCCCTGCCCAGCCCCTGCCCAGCCCCTGCCCAGCCCTGCCCCAGCCCCTGCCCAGCCCCCCCAGCCCCTGCCCAGCCCTGCCCCCTGCCCAGCCTGCCAGCCCCTGCCCAGCCCTGCCCAGCCCCTGCCCAGCCCCTGCCCAGCCCCTGCCCAGCCCCTGCCCAGCCTGCCCAGCCCTGCCCAGCCCCCTGCCCAGCCCCTGCCCACCCAGCCCCCCTGCCCAGCCCTGCCCAGCCCCTGCCCAGCCCCTGCCCAGCCCCTGCTCCTGCCACCGCCCCTGCCCCCGCCCGTGCACCTATCCCTGCCTCTGCTCCCGCCCCTGTCCCTGCCCCGACCGTTCCACCGCCCCTGCCCCCACCCCGGCGGGAACAGTAGCTTCGTCGGAAATCGCGAGCGATGCTACGCGGGCGGCGGGCGGCGCGGGTCGCGACTCCGTCACGCGGCCTGCGGCGTCGAGATAAACGCTATTGATTTACGGAACGCGCGGCACGCCGCCCGGCCCGGCCCCGCCCCCTCGCGACGCGGGGCGCCCCGTGCCGGCCGGCGCGGCGCGGCGCGGCGCGGCCCCGCGTGCATGTCAGCAGATGGCGCGTGACGCGGCGAGCGGTAAACCTGTCGCCCGGGCAGAAACGTGGTTGCCGCATGCGCCCCACTCCGCGCTGACCCTTTGCCTGACCTGCTCCCGCCCCACCTCCTGGTGCCCCGCCCACGCCGCGCGTAGCACCGTCTCTACCGCCCTGCACTGGCCGTGCAACCACCTCCATGTGTCCCGCCGCCAGCTCCCACCGGCAACCAGCGCTCCTCTTGACGTCGTGCCGCTGTATCTGCGCACCTGACTGTGTCATTTCTGGGCTTTGGACCCCACCTCCGACCAGTCGGCGTCCCTGCCGCCGTTTGCCATACCGATATCGTGTGGCGCATCCGCTATGGTTGTCTTCAGCTGCACCGCCCCCACCCCACCAGTTTGCCCCTCTCCACTCGCTTCTGAGCTCGCCCGTGTCCGCAATCCCCGCTACAACCCACGTCACCATTACCACCCCCATCCGGCCCCCACCACTAACCCTGTCCCGCCCCTTCCCCCTGCCTCTAACACCGCAACTTGCCCACGCCCCTGCCTCCAACCCCGCCACTGACCCCATTCCTGCGAACGACCCTGTCCCACCCTACCACTGCCCCGCCTCTGTCCCCGCTGTGCCACTGCCCATGCATGCCCTCGCCACTGCCCCCTCTACAGCCGACGTCCCAACGTCAAAACTTCCGCCTCCACTCCAACGATTTCTCCCCCCTACCCCAGCCTTCGCCCCTGCCTTTGTCCAGCTATAACCCACTTGCTTTCACCCCTGTCCATATCATCACACCTTCTGGGACTGCCATATCTACAGCTTTTATCCTTACCCTTATCCCTAGCTTCGGCAATTACCACTGTCACCGTCGTTTCCAATCTACAACCTCCACTTCCGTCACCCTGTAGCTACCCCTTTACCTCCCCTGCACTTGCTCTCCCTCTTGCCCCCCTGTTCTTGGTATCACCATTACAGCTCCCGCCATCACCATCTCTACTTTTATCATCACCACTCCCAGTGTCATCACTGCTTCTGCGACTGCCTTATCTACAGCTTTTATCCCTACCCTTCCCGCTAGCTTGTGCAATTACCATAGTCCCCGTTACAGCCTCCACCTCCATCACCCTGCCCCGGACCTACCCCTTCTCCTCGCCTGTACCTGCAACCCCTTCTCCCCCTGTCCGCGCCGTCACCATCGCTACGTTTATCACCGCCACTGCCGCCGCCGTGGCTTTTGTTCGCGAGATACCGCAGGTGGAATCTCTGCGGCCGAATATGGCACGCGTCAGATTCCGCGGCTGCAACGCCGTATTTTCGCCGCTCCGGGTCGGCCGATCCGGAGGTGTGGTGCGCGCTGATAGGGGGAAATGTGGGTCTTTGTGCGAGCTGGATGTCTGCGAACCGCTGCTGGCTGATATTTGTTGGGGAGTTACGAAACACGTGTTCAGATTTTTCGGCGAATGCTGGAGCTTGGTCGCTGTCAAGTTCATCACGTTCTCTGAGTCTGAAAGGATTATTTGTCTCTTTCCGGTGAGAACCTATCTGCAACAGCCACATGGTGCAGTGTGGCTTTAATGTTAGCATAAAGAGAATAATAACACATGCTTTTTCTTCAGATGAGTTGACATCTATTGTGAAGAAACTTGAAATATCATCAATTCGTGGTGAAATATCTTGGTATGTTTATTGGCTTTTAATTTACCACCTACTACATAGCTTTTTGGTAAATACCAGAAATGTTATTGATTTGAAGATTTCATCCTTCTCCTCCTTTCGCCATTACGTGAGTTCTTCTTTATTGCTTAATATCAACATTTTTGAAAATCCTTTCGTTTCAATGAAAATAGCTTTTGTGCTGTGTGATTAAGTACTTTAGTCTCTATGTGTACACACATATTTATATACAATATAATTTGGATCCTGTTTTTTAAAGAAAGAAAATGGAAAATTGTTAATAAAATTTAAGTATTTGCAGAAAATTGACACAATTTTAGTAATATTATCGAAAACTATAAACCATTTCATTCAAAAGTTCATATTTCTGAATCGTTTGAATTTAAAAAAAACCTTCAATCTTCAATTATAAAGTTTTCGAAAGAGTTCAACATTCCATAGGCTGTAAAACCCAGTAGCGCTCTAACTGTGCATAGAACTTTAACCAAAATGATACATGTCAATCAAAGCGAGAATGTCGCCATCCCTTGATCTGAAACGAATAACTTTTTGAGTCCTTTGAATATTTTATCAAACATTTTCTCAAAAACGGGTTTTTAAATTTATTCTTTAAATACGTATTTTCCTGATGTAGAGCAATGTACGCTTATAAAATAGTGTCGGCCTGATTGTGATTTTTACCTGAATATTCCAAAATTGCAAAAAAATTTTCGACGCCTTCATTCAACGAAATTACTGAATATTGATTTTTGATTTAATATTTATTTCTTTTAAATTTGATTTATTTTCGTAAATAAATTGCTTGTGAAGAATGTGGTGTAGATAGTATAATGTAGTAAAAGTAGCATAATTTTTCCTTAAAGTAAAATGTTCTACGAAATTAAGTACAGTATACGATTTATTTTCAATGCAATAGTGATGATAAAACAATACGTTAACAAGATGTTTTCTGAACCAATTTTGTATCTAAATTTATGGTAGAGTATTATAAATTTTGCTTAATAATATGGCAAAATTGATTATCATTAAAATCTCGGGAATGTCAAAAATTGCAATAGTTAATTGTCTCCGAAACTGTTCAATATTCGTTCCTAATGCAATATTTTTACTGTATAAAATTTGTTATTCATTTTATATACATTTGAAAAATTAATAAATTTTATGAAATTTATATTTGTAATGAATTAGAATCACGTTACCAATACATTATAAGCATTTCGAAATCTGCAATAATATATATGTTGTATTTTACTTTCTTGAAAATTGTTGTAAAGAATAGAGCACAGTACACTGAATTCAAGAGTAAGAAATAATGTACATTCAAACTTTTGAAGTTTGAATAAATGAAAGTTTTTCTTCAAATCCCTGGCGTTGTTATCCCAGAAGTTCAAGTGTTGAATGATGTGCTAATATGTAACTTTACCTAATAGTTAATAATAATACAAAAAAGTTTCCATGACCAGTTTTATATTACAATTAAAATTATTAGTAACAATATATGTTTCTTTATCGACTAACTTGTATCAAGAGACAAACATTTTTAGCAGATGATTCTAAATTTGATGAATCTCTCCTTGTGGCGCTCCAGAATGTAGAGCTTGCTCAAGTTAAATGAAGGGGTAGCGCATAAATATGCTCGGCATGTGGAGCTACCATAAATCAGAGATTTATTCAAGACATTCTGTACACTTGCTTGTCCCGGTGTACCATGAATGCCAACTAAATGAGATGCAGACTCTATGAAGTTTGCTGTAACGTAACTTGCATATATTACCCTTATTCATGGCAGTCACGACGTCTTTGGGAATTTATAATCATCATCATTTATCAAAGTTTCTCCTTCATGAACGACGAAAACCTCCTGTTGAGAGGATTTCGAAAATTCTTAGATTGGAGCGCAGATGTGTAGTTAGGAACTCTGAAATCAATTTCAATATCTAGGTATTAGATCTTCATGTATATTACAATTAAGTGTTTTTAAATTTGATAAAAATATTTGAGAATCGTCTCCTAAGTTATAAAGTAATCATTAAGAAGCTGCTTAAAAAAGTGGACCTTTTAGACATCCATATTTTATAGGCGTTCCTCATCAACGCCTAATGAAAGCTTCCGTTAGTGATCAGAAACTGACAATGTCTCATTTGTATAAGATTATTTTGGTTCAATGGCCATCGAGGGTGCACATACATACATGAATACCGATCTTAGAATGAATTACATGTATAACATACGTTTTCGCATTTTGTTAAATATTAAACAAAAAAGTTTATATAGTATTTAATCAATTATTATTAAATTATTCGGAGCTTTCACTTTTCACTTAGAGATTACACTAGTTTTCCTAAAACTTGTTTTCCTGTGCTTCTTGTTTTTCAACAAAACAAGCATGAGGTAAAAATGTTTACTTGTGGTGAATACTAGAGCAAGTTTGGTATTTATCCAAACTTCTGTTTCCATATTTGTGCTCCCATGCCTTCCTGTTTCTGAGAAAGACGCCAACACGTCTGAAAGCGCGAAATTTAGGGGCCGCGTTTTCGCGCCAGCAGTGTCGTGACGTACGGCCTTGTACACGCAATTACATTTTACTGCCTACTGGGTCAGAGATTGAGTGTCTCAATTTATTCGGGCGAAACCTTTTGCCAAAAATATCGCCGCCGTAGCGCCGCGGCCATTTTTCAACCGACTCCTCTCTCTCATCTCGCGCGCGCAAAATGCAGCCAACAGATCGCTGTTAACTTTTATTGCGTCGGCAGTTAATTACGGAGGCTCGGTGGACGCCTTCCGCGCCGGCCGGGCCGCTGGCATTGATCTGCTGCGCAATTTGCTGCCGCTTCGCGTGACGACCGCTCCTGGCCCGAGAGCGCGCCACCGTCCGCCTTTTGCTTACGGCGCCTTTGAAGACCGCTGTCGAATTTGAC
This sequence comes from Teleogryllus occipitalis, assembly GCA_011170035.1. Classification (NCBI taxonomy): domain Eukaryota; kingdom Metazoa; phylum Arthropoda; class Insecta; order Orthoptera; family Gryllidae; genus Teleogryllus; species Teleogryllus occipitalis. The sequence continues at coordinate 13,615 of BLKR01001849.1, read as the reverse complement.
GAGGATTCATTGACTATTTCCGAGCACAACTGCTATGGTCATTAGACCAGGTAGTGCACCTCTCGTCTGGGCCCGGGTGCGCTCCACCTCCCGCCTTTTACTTACGGCGCCTTTGAGGATCACGGTAGGATTTGACGAGGATTCATTGACTATTTCCGAGCACAACTGCTATGGTCATTAGACCAGATAGTGTAATGAATGATTGTTCGTGGCACCACCCACTTTTTACTTACGGCGCCTTTGAAGACCGCTGTCAGATTTGACGAGGATTCATTGACTGATATTTCCGAGCACGACAACTGCTATGGTCATTATGCCAGATAGTGTAATGAATGATTTTTCGTGTCAGGTAGCAGTGTTTCTTCCCCATCGGATGGTGATTTGATTGATTGATTGTTATTGATTCCGGGCGCGTTACCCGCTAAGTTCATTAGTGCCGTAAGTGTAGTGGTGTATTTTGCTCGGTATGCGGCAGTTATTTTGTCCCTCGCGAGATGGCGAGATCCGGTGCTGACCTACCACTCGCTTACGGATTTTCCCCAACCAGGTATATCTCTCCAGTGGAGTACCGCCGCAGTCGGCACAAGCTCTAAACTGCATTCCGGTCTCCCGGCATGAGTGGTAGTGTAGTGCATGTGAGTGTAACTCTGTGTAAGTAAGAGATGAGGATAGAACCAGGAAGAGAAAGGAAATACCGTGCGCTGTCCGTGGCCCGTTTATTTCGCTACTGCTCTGGCGTTCGCCTGCTATTGATCGGAGAAAACACAGAAAACTACCGATCAGAGCAGCCGGCCGCTAGAATTCTGCTCCAAACAGCGACAGAACCCGACCTAGCTGTCTGGCCAGTGGCGAAAATCCTGCCTTCGTTGGGACTCGAACCCTAGGACTTCCATGCACTGGAATGATATTAGTGGGTGCCTTGAGCCACATCTCCCGGTTTGGATGGTAAGATCTGGGACCAACTTACACGGCAGCTTGCGAGGTTTTGCCCCTCCCTGGTATCTCCCCAAGCGGGTCACCGCCTCAGCCGGGACAAAAATTTTGAGATTTTTAGATTGATTATTAATTCTGCAATTAAGTGTCGTAACGTGGTGGCAGAATAGCTTAACTCTCCATGCATTAAGCTCACATTATCAATAAGTTACAAAAACGGTAGTTAATTAAAAATAAATATTAAATAGTACATATCACCGCCCAAGTGTTACTCCACTTCACTTCATTGCACTGAACAACACATAACTCTGACATTTCTTCCGCATTCTCTTCCCTCCACTTCATTACACAACACTGCGCTGCACTAACCTTCACTGCACTGCATTGCACTGTACTGCAGTACATAAATAGGAATAATAATGAAAACAATACCACTACAACTGCTATTAATATTATCAATTAAACAACATGCTTAAGAGGAATTACTACTAATTTAACAATAGAAACTTAACACTGATACATTGGCCTAAAATATATTTAGCTAGAAAACTAATTTGTTTTTTCTATTTTTAACATTTTTTTAAGCTCTAAGTTCCCAAATGGTCTTCCAACGTGTGTAGTAATAGTTTGTGGCCCGTTTGTTAGGGTACTGCCCCGGCATTTGCCTGCTGTTGATCGGAGATACCACGGAGAACTATCCCCCAGAGCAGCCAGCCGCTAGAGTTCTCCTCCAGACAGCGGCTGAAACCGTGACGAGGAGATGTCCTACAGACAATTGTTTTTTTTTTCAATGAGATAAAAGAAGACAATCGATTCCCTATTCTTGAAAGTTGATGAAAACCAAATAACAATGGACAATTTCGAATCGTGAAATAGGGCATGAGTGTTTTCAACATGAATGAGGTTCAAGTTACATGCGATTCTGACACCTCGAACACCACGGAGCCTAAAATAAGATGTGGGGCAACTACATTTCAAGACCCCTAAATATTTTTTTTTAATAAGGGAATTTTTCGAAATTAATTACATGTTGTATTAATTATAGTATGTTGTATTAATTATAACATACCACAATGATTATTTCAGTTATAAATTTAATACCACAATCAACAAACTTTATTTACGTTCAATTTGCAGGGTTGCAAGACGGTTTAGATAGCTTCTTTCCTAAATATCATCTTTTTATTCTCAAAAGAATATTAAAAATGAGGGAAACCAGGAATAGATTGCATTTCCGGAAATAAAATGTTTTATTTCAAAGAAGTACAGTCTCTCTTTTAAAATTTTAAGGAGGTACAGCGCCCTGGCCTCCTCCCGGAACGCCCGTGTATAGTCCCCGTCCGTACGGTCTATCTCAGGACGTATTTACTTTTGGTAAGGGTTATAGTCCGCATGGAGCTATTAATATAGGAAGATGACATGACGTCACAAACTTGAAGCCACCTCCGCCACATTGGTGAGTCCCGGAAGCTAGTAGCGTAGACAACCTACGTGTGAGTACTCTGTGGCTTGTAGCTGTGGTTTTTAAACAGCAATTTAAAAAATGTATTTAATTTTTTTAAACGAAATTTATGTTTTTGTACTTATAGAGGATTTAAAGCGGTTTCATCAAGCTTTTTTTAACTTTCCAGTTATTTGCTGTTATATTCATCCATGCATAACAACCACGCATCTCCTTGTGCTATCACCAGAAATTGAAAAATATAAAACAAAAAAATGTATTTTTGTATGATTAATTTAGTTGATGTAGAAACTACTTAAGTATTCTTAGAATGACTTAAACACAGGAATTAAAATTACTCCCCCCTTTATTCAAATGCATTAAAAGATAAAAAGTAAAATAAGAAAGATTCGCCGTCAGAGAGACTGTATGTTCAAGTACTAACATTGGCAGCTGAATAACTGAGATCGCCAATTCGCATCTGAATGCGAGTGCTCGTATCAGTTTTTGATCTCCTCTGATCAAGCAACATACCGCCCGTGAACCTTCTATCTCCATTCTCAAGCCTCACAATGAGCTCATTTTCTATCCAAATAAGGCCCATTCTCTCTTGTGCAAATGGGCTTTTGAGAGGTACTGTCGGTCTTGTAAAAGGCATGTAGTCAGTAGCGATTTTTGTGTAAATATATACATAATCGCAGTTCTAGTTTAGAGTCCACACAATTTGTAGAATAACCTCTGGTACTGTGCAAGTTAGCGCATATAAAGACTACTAAGGTTTCTCTTTAATCTTTCTCTACTCGCGTATCCTTTCTGAGAAGTAATTACTCTCGTGGCGCGCAGAATGGAAAACAAGGGAATGTGTATTTACTAACAAACAAATCTATTAAATGCTACGAATTAGTGATATTTAATGAGGAAAATAATAACAATTGCATAAAATAATATTTCATATTCAATTTTAAAACCTATATGAAATATATGATGTGAAATGAATCGTATATCTCTAATAAACCGATGTAAATAATAATAATAATAATAATAATAATAATAATAATAATAATAATAATAATATACGGTTATAAATATATTATTTAAAACCTAGTTTGTTTGTTAGGTAAAATGTTAACATTTTACATTGTCCAAATTTACATTGTAACGTTTAGGAGATATTTTACATTTTAATATAAAAGTAAAGTTAATGACAATATGAATAAGTGATAATAAAAATACAATAATATTTTAAAGAATATATTATGCATATTTCATGCCATAATATGTATGAATTGAACTCTACATCGGATGTATTGAAAATAAATAATGTTTGTATGTATTTTCATTATTACTAGCGCCGAAAATGTTTAAAATACAACTCAGCTAGGTTTCTCCCACACTAGCAACGAAGCAATTTAAACATGAATTCAAACAGTAAAGAAACTCCAAAGATAGGTTAGCGGGTACGAAAATGCAATGTGATCTAAACACTGTCATCCGGAAGCAGAAGAATTCAACAGGCAAACTCCCTGTGCCAGCGTGAGTAATTCAACATTACGTTCTGCCACCAAGCTCGAATCTCATAAATTACAAAATTGCTTCAGGACCGCTTCTTAACCTCCTTCCAAACGTACAATTCGTCTGCCGGCATCTGAATGTGACGAGTAAATTAAGATTTGTATTTGTTTTTTGAAAAATGTTAAGAGGGTACGTCTTCAGTTCAGTTTATCCAGTATTAGAAGTAATCTTTCTACATTGAAATAATAATAATAATAATAACAACAACTACTACAACAACAACAACAACAACAACAACAATAATAATAATAATAATAATAATAATAATAATAATAATAAAAATAATAATAATAATAATAATAATAATAATAATAATAATAATAATAGTAATGATGATGTTCGCCCGAAAACGAGCGGAAATCATGATTTACAGCAGTGACATTTATTTTAATATGTATAACTCACTTAGAAATTTAATATAGTGTTTAGATAATAAATTAAATCATAATATTGGAAACGTTACGCAATGGAAAAATCATGAAGTGTAGTAGATTATGTGGAAAAAATGTCTCGAAAAATAGAGGTTGTAACCAGAATCATGCTTGACTGGTGACTCTGAATACGCTAATAATTTGACGCATCGCAGTCATCACAAATTTCATTAGTCATCAAATTCAATTTATTTCGCAATAGGCCATTTTCAAGTTATATTGCGGTGCTGAAGCTATTTGGTGCCGCGTCATGAGATTATACCCATCTGTTGCATTCAGACCGCATCCTCGCACCTAGCAATGAAAACATCGCTGGGAATACAGGCTGGCATTATGGTGAAAGAGCAATATATCCATTGATTTGCTGAGGGAGGGGCAAATGTTCACATATTGGACCAACTATTGGCTAAAGTGTGGAATACAAAACAAGCGGCTTAATTCATTTGACAGCTTTAAATCATTATTTGAAGGCAAGTAACTTCTTAATCTGGGAGATTCTAGGTTCAAAATTCTGCAGTTTGCGAGATTTCGGTGACGACCCTGCTGAACCATCCGTAGTATGCTCGTTTTCCACACCGGGGAACGAGGTTTCAATCCCGGGCGTTCTATGTAAAATTTTTGGTAGACTAAGCGTGTTCGTGAAAAGATTCCTCGGGTTCCTCCTGTATTCTCTGCCTCTCATTCCTTCTCGATCATTCTTATCACATCCTCATGACAACTAAATCGCAATGCTCCTGACTGGGACATCTTAGGTTCAACTCCCGACAACGGCAGGATTTTTGAACTAGCTTTTCAGCTAGGTCGAATTCAGTCGCTGACTGGAGGAGAATTCTAGCGGCCGGCTACTCCTTTCTGTAGTTTTCCGTGTTTTTTCCGACCAACAGCAGGCGAGCAGTAACCCAAACAAACAAACCACGGACCGCGTGCGATCTTTCCTTCCCCTTCCTTGTCCTATCCTCTCCCCTTACACACTCACACACTAACATGCACTACACTACCACATATTCCGGGAGACCGGTCGGGAGCTTAGAGCTTGTCCCGTCAGGGGCAGTGCCTCGCTGGTGGGAGATACCTGGTTGAGGAAACCCAGATAGTCGCTGGTAGGTCGGCGCCGGATCTCGCCATCGAGTGGAGGAAGATCAAATGATGAAAAAAGCCGATGAAAAAAGCATACACTAGACTTACGGGAGAAATTACCTCAGTAGTTGACGCGCCCGGAATCACTAACAATCGATCAATCATTCAATCAATCAACTAAATCATCGAAATCATGCATCCATTTCGAGGTACCATAAAACATATGCATTGGTATCACAATAAAGTAGCAGGTTTTTGACACCATCTAAGTACTTGGCTGGGATGACGCTGTTGCCTGGTTGAAAATGTTGAAAAGCCTTTGCTCTGATCAGTCTTTCCCACCAGTCGTTTCATTGCATCACTTCGAATTCAGCGGGAATACTTTATTGCGGAATGGTCCGCGCAAAATCCTACTTTTCTCGTTTTATGCCCACACGGAACTTGCAGTGAGGTTAACCATCCAGCATGATTTAGAAATAGCACCAACAGTTCTGAGACCAGGTTAATTTCATTAAATTGTGTTAAAATTGATATCTTCTTTTAATCATTCTTTTGTTAATGCTTCTTATCGGAATTCTCCAGAGGTTGAAACTGAAATGTAAATGACGGCGTTGATGCATTATCAAGCATATTACATTTTATATCAATAGATAAATATTTGGGAATATTTACGTGAGAGAGAGAGAGAGAGAGAGAGAGAGAGAGAGAGAGAGAGAGAGAGAGAGAGAGAGAGATGCTGGTGTCTGAAATGGGCGCTTGAAGCAGCATAAACTGTTCCTTGGATTCGTAATGACCCATTCGTCATGTCACTCCCTCTGTCACTATGGCAGCTTGCCATAATTAGTCACACTATAATTACACATGCAGATAAACCTGCCAACTTGGAACTCTGGAACTGAATATCGATTAGACTTGCTTTTGAAATAAACGGTGAAGGCTTGAGTAATGTGTGATGAATGACAAGCTCATGTCATATGATTACACAATTCAATATCACTTAATATTTTAATATTAACGAATTATGAATCAAGACAACATATTATTTGAAGAAAAATTAATATTTTAAATATGATATAAATATTCCTATAATAGGAGTGGGTCCAATTTTGCTCTATTAAATAGAGATTTATTAGTGTTTAAATTATTACGTTTTCGTCGAATATGCGAAAAGAGTTATGCCTAATATTATTTTTGCAATACTTTTCTTGTGTAGTATTTTCCTTTGTATTTTGTAATTTTTGAAGATGAAAACAAGTTATATTATCTATATATTTGACTTCACTTGTATTTAAAATTTTAAAAATTAGGTTTAGAAAAATTTTCAGTTTCAGCGATAGACATGAAAATTGTTCATTTGTATAAGTTAATTTAAATTTGGATATATAATATAATATGGTGAACTTTCGTGGTAAAAAGAGGGGCCATTTGACCAGATGCGCCAAATAATGGAAATAAACCAGTTTAGGACTAATTATTTTGAAACATTTATTTGCAGCCAATCCAACAGTTAGTAACAGAGTAATTGTCTCAGCAATTCTTTTAAAGACATCATATTTTATCATACATTTATTTACCCTAACTAATTATTGCAAATATGAAGCCGACATAGTAAATCTAAATATAATCAGAGCAGTACTTAAGGTATACCGGTTAGATCACTGACCTTTTCACCTCTGTGTTTCAAATCTCATTGAATCCTCGTGGGGTTTGTGATGGACGAAGGGGCTTCACGCCAGATTTTTCCGAGTTTCTGTCGTTTCTCCGTCACCAACATCACTATTTTTCTAGCTACATTTAAATTACGTCATATATTCAAATAGTGCATGTCATCATTCAATATTTAAAAAAACAGAGAAATAAACTGCCCTGAGAAAGAAATCTCAGGCTCTAAGATTGGTGTAGGGCAGATTTTAAAATAAATTTGAACTGTTGTAACTTTCTGGCTTTCAGAGAATTTAATGAATATCGAAACTATAGAATATTTAAAATTACTCTTCCTTCCCCTCGAGCTAAAGAAGGTAGCCGGTTTCTAGAAAATTTTGAAAATTTTACAGAATCATCGTGTAAAATGCCCCACGAATTACATTATAATAATGATCTCCGGAACCACACAAATATATCTTACTTCTGAGGTATTTACAAATATTTAGCCGAAAATCTTCTAATTTGACACAGTTGTTCGTGACACATTTTTCCACATACCTTGATTTTCGGGTACAAAATATCACCATCTACACCAATCTTAACCATCATTATAACAACACTACAAGACCGTTGTAATGACATGAGTGCGAAGTTAACGCTCGTAAGAACATTAAATACGGTCTTTTTGACAGAAAAATTTATAGCGTATTGTGGCAATAATTCCAATACGTTTTCTCCCTATGTTATATATTTTAGATTATATCTTTACATTTTTGGAAAAATTACAAATATTTTTACTGTTTCTCCCTGTACTATAATGTCGAGAGGAAAAGTAAAGATATTTGTAAGTTCTGAATAATCTAAAAAAGACACTGAAATAGATTTTCTGTCATGCTATTCAGTGCATTTAGCGCTAAAAGTACGAAAAGTTTAAAGAAAACATTTGAAACCGTTATTGAGACAATTCTGTTGATAATATTAATCATATTTTACTCAAAATTGCGCGAAAACAAGTAATTTTTTCAAAAACTTGTTATTGGCATTAATTAAAGAACTAATTATGGAGAAAAAAATCATTTACATAAAAATTGCTAACTTCAGTAATGTAGCTAAACGAGAGGTTCTATGAAATTTCCAACTATTATAATTTTCAAAAATTCAGGAGTAACTGTGAAAATGGGACCTATAACGTCCTTATAAGTAATAAGTGTTCTTCACTCTAGTCTAACCAAAAAAAATAAAGAAATATTTGGAGCCATTGTTACTATCTCGCCATTACGAATGAATGAAGGAATCGTCGTCCGGAAACTGACGAATTTTCGGTAGAAAAAAATTTATAACCGGCCCTGGTACGAAAAAGTGAATAAATTCTTTAAATTGTAAATTACTTCCTCTTGTACATGGTGCAGCCAGTTTTGTGCAAAACGTCTGTCCATCTGTCGGCTCATGTGTAGTCAACGCTAGCGCCTAAACCGTTCAGCCGATTTTCTACAAAACTGATAGTCCCCGATCAATCTAAACGAACGTCTTTGAAGTTTAAAATGGATATTTTGACTTTTAAGGGTACTTTACATGAGGTTTCAAAAACATTATTAATTTTTTTTCAAAAATTGCTCTAAGTTTTCTGATTATGTAATATACAGGAGCAGTTGGAAGTAATACGAGATGGAATGTGTAGTTGTTGCAGCACTAGCTTTAAAACATTTAACATTGTTCCAAGATTTTCTAGTAAAATACCAAGATAATTTAATGACCACTTTTAAAAATTGCAGGGCTTTGAGTCGGACCAGATCAGCCGGAGAAGATTCATTTCAGAAAGAATCCTACAAATCGTTCAAGCCCTAGAGTTGCTCGCAGATGGACGGAGAAAAACATCCATATTCTACGTGTATTATGTTCTCCATGTATACGCACATGTATGAGGGAGAAAAAATCATCAATGCATTCATCCATTGATAGGTAATTTTAATACAAATTGTACATCGAAAGGGTATTCGAATGTTTACAATAAGTTTTTACATTAAACACGCGTAAACTTATTTTACACGCTCCTTAATCGCACCTCCCGCCTTCGAGGCCATCGCCCTTTCCTCGCTGCCGCCGGGCTCTGAGGTCAGACGATATGTATTGTCCGATTTAAAGTGACTCCCCAAGGTCAAAAGCTGGAAGGAGAGGGGGACACTCATTCAATCGCGTGCTTCGTTACGATTTAAATTTTTGGTATTAAATTGGTTTGGTTTGGTTTTTTCGTGTTTCCGGGCGCGTCAACTGCTTTGGTCATTAGTCCCGTTAGTGTAGTGCATATTTGTTTCTCTAGAGATGGCGGTGGTCTTCCCCAGCTGGATGGCGAGATCCGGCGCCGACCTACCGTCGGCTAGTGGGGTTTCCCCCTAACCAGGACTCTCCCACCAGCGGGGCACCGCCCCAGCCAGGACAAGCACTAAGCTCCCGACCGGTCTCCCGGAATATGTGGTAGTGTAGTGAATGTTAGTGTAAGTGTTTGTGTATGGGGAGAGAATAGGACAGGGAAGAGGAAGAACAGATCGCGCGCGGTCCGTGGCCCGTTTGGTAGGGTACTGCTCCGGCATTCGCCTGGTGTTGATCGGAGAAACCACGGAAAACTACCGATCAGAGCAGCCGACCGCTAGAGTTCTCCTCCAGACAGCGACTGAAATCGACCTAGCTGAAAAGCTAGTGTCGAAAATCCTGCCGCCGTCAGGACTCGAACCTAGGACCTCCCAGTCAGACGCACTGCAGTGACATCAGTTGATGCACTGAGCTACCGCTCCCGGTCTGGGATTAAAGCTCCCGATCACTTTACAATGCCTCCTCCTTCCAGCTTCTGACCTTGGGAAGTCACTACACTTCAATTGGATAATAATAATTTAAAATGCTTCTCACAGTGTCAAGCGCATGCGCCGACATACAATCGGAGAGGGGGACGCATATTCATCGCCTGCAGGCAAAGTAAGAACACGTGGTTTGGAAAGGAGACGTGATTTGGGCTTTGCGTAAGTTTAGAAAAGTTTGTTTTACTTTGTTCGATGGTAGGTGATTGATAGATACTCGTGTTCAGATTGGGGATATAGAAGTGGATTCATTGCTAATGGTCGTTAAGGAATTTATAACAGGTATTGCTTACAGCATGGAAAATGTCACGCTATATCATGGCTACTTTCCAACATAATAAAAGCTCAAAATCTTTGTAGATGAAATAAAGAACAAGTGGTTTTCCATTGAGACAATTTTCACGCATATATTTTTGTTTTGATTTAATGAGAATTGTGCTGAGTTTTGTTTTAAAATTATTACTGAAACTGATGTGAAAATGATAGTTACACATTAGGTGATACTGCGAATAATATTTTTTTCTATTAAAACATCTATAATATATAGGCTAGGTCAATTGAATTAATGTTAGATGACTAAATTAAACCTGAAATTGATACCATTAAAATAAAGGAATACGAGAACTAATGTTTCGGAGTGAAAAGGAAAAGGATATTAAAGGAGATAACTAAAAAAGAAATGTACGGATAGGAAATTCGTACAAAACATACACGTAATTTGAAAAATTTGAAGCAATCCTAAAGAGGAAGCCAAAGAATAATAACCCTTTCTTTGTGAAGTTCAGTCGAGAGCTTATTATAAAATATTATTACTCTTATATCATAATAAATAGCAATAACATAATAAAATATAGCCGTATTTGTATTAAGTTTTAAGAACGTAACCACATATTAACCAATATTATTCGCTAATAAAACTAGCTTTGTGTATTAATCAGAATAAGTAATTCTCCGTTAAAGCGATGGTGACATATGAACAGAGCAGAAAGCCCAATCAATAAAATGAAAATGTAAATTAGCGCACCTAAATAAGTTATTTTCCAATTCTCTGGACTTGTCGAAAACTGAATTGATTGCTTTCATTAAGAGAGTTTAAATAAATAGGAATGTAATATGTAAATCTGATAATATTTCATAGGTTTCTTTCTAACTCACCTGATTTTCAAATCACTTCATTTCACCAAGTATTGCATACATGTACCTATCTGATTGGATATTTTGTTTGTAATTTATTAGTTTTTTCAAAAAGAATAAATAACATTCAGTAGTAATTACTTATATTGCTAGTAGACATAACCTAAAATAATCCTACTAAAGCAGAGAACCATCTTTTGTTCCAACGTGTAAATAAAGTAAGTTTTATATTAATGTAGGAAGAGGTTTAAAGAATTTTCCAGCAATAATTTGCAAAGAGTGATGTTGCAAAAATTAGCAAATAAAATATATTTTCCGTACACTAAATAAGTTTATGTACCCTAATTTTCTGATACATTCTCTGCATAAATATAATTATTATTCCAGTTTTATTTAAACAAGTTAAAACACATTCAATTTATTACCTGCAAGTTTAAAACATTGACACCGTGTCATATGTCATTGCTTTTGTTGTTGAATTGATGAATATTCTTTGATATTTGAATTGATTTCTTCCACTATTGTAATTTCAACGATAGTTATTGTTCATGTTCATGTACATAAAATCTGTTCTGTTCATAAAATTTTCCTTATTTCAAGCAAGTGATACCACACAACGTACTAATTTGAAATTGAATTCATATAAAAGATTGAAATTGGACGAGAGGTTATAAATTACCTTTCGATGTTTTCTTAATGATAATTCTTAGAGCTGGAATAAATTTCACCCCAGAACCACTGACTTCAATATATTACTCATATAAATTGATAAAGAAAATTTGGATTTAAACGATGAGTGAACAATCCTGGTAAGGTTTATTAATAAATAAACAAAACACAGTTTCTGGTATATCTCAAGAACAAAGAATTAATAATGATTTGATCTACTATTAAAATATTTATTATCAAACACGACACAATTGTAGATAGACGTCACAACCTCAAGTCCCTTCCTTCCACTAAATTCACGAGCCCCGTCCTGCAACTCCAGCAAGAGCAACTCAGTTCGGGCAGAGATATTCCCTTCGGATTGAGCGGCCATCTTCCGTTGTGACGCTGCCAGCTGCGGTTTCGCCTCCGCATTACGGAATCATTTGCAGTTGAATGACGCTTGGTTGGCGTCTGAAATCGCTTATTAATTCGCCCCTGACGGGTGGATGCGTTCCGTCAGAAGCACGGAGTGCCTCTGACAAATATTCCCTTTCCATCTCTGAGACATAATTACTCCGAGTGAGCACGCGCCCCCGCTCTTCATTAGTGTTTGAAGCTTTGTCAAGGAATACGAGACTTGTCTGTGATTTAATCATCTTGGATGTCTGGTCGGCTGGGGTGGAGCCGGGCAATAACTGATGTTACTGCAGTGCCTCTGACCGGGAGGTCCTAGGTTATAGTCTCGACGGTTGGCAGGATTGTCGACACTAGCGGTAGCTAGGTCGAATTCACTCGCATTCTGGAGTAGAATTCTAGCAGCCAGCTGCTCTGATCGGTAGTGTTTTCTGATTTCTCCACGGAGCGCGCGCGAGTTTTCCTTCCTCTTCCTTGTCTTATCCTCACCCCTTACACTCACACTTGTATACAATACATTCCACAAATGACAGCCGGGAGCTTAGAGCTTGCCTCGTCTGGAGCGGTCCCCCGCTGATTGGAGATACCTCGATGAGGGAACCTTGCAAAACGACATGTAGGCCGGCGTCGGATTTGACCATCCAGCAGAGAAAGAACACGGCAGTTAACGTGCGCGAAAACACGGAATAATCAATCAATCTGAGGTCCCTGAAAATAGTTCTAAGACATGTTCTAGTTCAATTACCGGCAGCGTATACAAAGCGTAGGTGAATATCTGATGAAGTCAGCTTCAACCGGCTTCAGTTATTTTATTTTTTTCTAGGTCAGTGGTCTAAGGCAAGGTAAATAAAAAATAATGAATGTGTAAATAAAATATAAATACAATAAAAATGCTTCAATTAAATATTAAATTATTGTTATTGTTAACATTGTTTTTATTGTAAATCTTGATGGAGCATTTCAGGAGAAAATGTAAATTTATTGGTGTAGAGAAACAATAAAAGGAAGTTAATATATTTTTCAAAATAAATGTTACTCCTTTTCCGCTAATATAATAGTTTAATTCGGAGATGAAACTTACTGAATGTTTTTCACAAAATATCCGCTTTGTATCCTGGGAATGACATGCTTTTAGATGCTTCCTTTAAATATTGATATTTTGACAATATGTAAAGTTCGTAAAGATGCATTTGTGACATAAATGCTATTTTTGTGCAAATATTACTGATAAATTTTATCATGGCAATAATTTTGAATACTTATCGAAAGTTAACGTTTTAAAATGTTGTAATAATTTACGTCGGATGGTTTCTTTCATGGCAATTTTCAATTGGTGTCATTAAAATCAATTACATTTTGCACGATTAATGTTTTTAAAACACCAAATTTATTTAAAAAATTGATTGATTTTTGGAATGCGAAAGAGCTCTTTCATCATTAAGTACTTGTCCGTTTTAATATGAAATGTT